>JAQGAK010004450.1:0-12219 GCA_034696945.1 Lipothrix lubbocki
ATAATTAATTTATGTTAGATTCATAATTAATTTATGTTAAATTTATATTTAATTTATGTTAAATTTATAATTAATTTATGTTAAATTTATAATTAATTTATGTTAAATTTATAATTAATTTATGTTAAATTTATGTTAAATTTATAATTAATTTATGTTAAATTTATGTTAAATTTTTAAATAATTTATATTAAATTTGTGTTCAATTTATATTATATGTTTGTTAAATTTATGTTCACCTTCCTTCGAAAACCGGTTTAAAATGTTGGAAATGTCAAATTTGGTTCAGAATCTGTTATAAGGATTTCAAGACTTTTTGATTGACGCCTTGGGGGTCCTTCTATGACCACAATTACGGATTTTGGAAAAACGTTGGTTTTTTATAAGTCGAAAAAATTTAATATCACATTGTGGCGGGGTAATAATGTACGATTCAGTTTACATATTTTTTAATTTCCGAAATTTAGAGGGCCATATTTTAAAACAACCGAAAATACAAATCAATTTCGAATAAACAAGCTTGATTTCGGCACACTGTCCGAAGGATTTTCATGAAACTTCAGTGAAATGTTTACAGTGCAATGTTTTAAAAAGGTTGTGGTTACTTTTCCAAATAAAAAAAAATTAAGGTCGATATACTAAAAAACTTAAAAACAATCTGCCCGTTCTAAAACATTGCACTTATAGCAATTGACCATTATTTCATCAAAATCGAACGATAAAACAATGAACGAAGATTACAACCTGGAAAACGTGGTATTGAGGAGATCAACTTTTAAAAATTTTTTGTGACTGTTGCGGTGCACAAGATACGTGCATTTTCATTCTTTGTTTAGTATCTTTTTTTCTGAATTTGAAAAAATATGTCATGCTTGTGTGGTCGATATTTTGACTTGCAAAGCTAAGAAAGGGTTATATTTAAAACAAAAGTAAATAATTATGGGACCACCAGTTAGGGATTGGAACAATTCAATTCAATTCATTTTTTTAAATTCAATCAAATTCTTTTAATGAATTGAATTGAAACAGTTCAATTCAATTCATTTTTTGTAATTCAATCCAATTCTTTTCATGAATTGAATTGAAACATTTCAAATCAATTCAGAGCTTTGCAATTCAGTTCAATTCAATTCAAGAAAAATTAAATTCAATTCAATTCAATTCAAACCCTTTTAAAAGCTATATATACATATATAAAAGCCTCTTTTCTGGAAAATTTGTAGTGTCTGGTCCAGTGGTTTTTTTAAAATTATCAAAACTTTGACATTTTAAATTTTGTTCAACTACACTGGACTCTCTCTATAAGAACTCTCTATATAAGGGAACTCTCCCTATAGTGTCACTTTCAAACCCGCCCTACACATATTGCATGGTATTGACTCTCCAAATAAGGGATTTCTTTATAGTGGATTTTTCTCTATAGTGGCACAAATTAGCATGCATATGGAGCCTGTAGCTCTCTCTATAGTAGCATTTCAACAAAAAATCATTACAAATTGGTAAAATACGCATAAATATTTGTCCTAAACTGATATTTTATGGTAATCAGAATATTTTAAAGTTACATTTTTTAAATAAACAAGCAAATCCTATTAACAAAACATTTTACATATAAAAACTTCAATTAATTTTTATTTTTTAAACACCCATTTAGGAATATTATTATGAATAAATTCTTATTCAACGTATTATTGAATTAAACGATGTAACTAATGTCGTATTTAAATCCGAAAATGAATAATATTTTTAATTTTCATACTGTTCTAAAGCTCTGAAGTCCAGGGATATTATTTTTAAATAATTTAATTACAAATGTTTGTGAAAAATTACGTTGGATAAAATTTCAATGACAAAAGGGTTTGAAATATAGATTCGTTTCAAAGAAAGTGAAAAATTATTGCAATTAACTATACTGTAGTAAAGATCCTCTACGTATTTAATTGTAAACCATGCAGTAACCAATCAAATCCATATTTAGAGCAATTTTGTGTGCTATTCCATATAAGGGACTCTCTCTGTAGGAGCACTTTTGGGCTGATTTATAGTGATCCCTTATAGAGAGAGTCCAGTGTATGTAACTCGCAGACCTTTTCAAGGGAGTAATTTTGAAACCCTCTACTTTTACCTTCATGGTCGTAATTTTATTTTAGTCTTAGATTCCACGACTTTTAACTTTTTAATACAAATTTTAAACAAACCATATTATTTGCGCGGCCTAAACATTACATTTTTTTGATTGAAATAGAAGACATGGTCCACTAATGAAATGAGCGTATTGTTAATCCTCTGGATTGTATAAAATCGTTTTTAATTTAAATAGTATAAAAATTGTTTTAAATTTTACATTAGATTTTATTTTAATAAAAGTTTAATTTGCTTAAAATTCGACACTATTTTAGCGGTAAAATTTAAATTGTAAGAAATCATGGTTAATTTGATTAGGCGTCCGCCCCACAAAAACAAATGGGCGACGGGCGCTTGTTTTGATCCATATAATTAAGATATGAATACGAATTTACAAATTGTAAATACACTAAATTTTTAAAACGTTTGGATTCCACCGATGCTGCAGCAGCGGGAAACCCATCGACAAGTTCTGCCCAATAATGATTGGAACAAGGTGCATGTAAAGAACAAATTCTATTTGTTTAACATAACATTTTTTCCGTCGGCTATCCGACGGATGACATCACATAATATTCGCTCCCATTAATCATTAATTTTCTAAAGGAAAAGCGTCGTAACATCATCTCAAACTATTATAAGTAGGGCAAGTAAAGTGCTGTGATTTCAAATATTCAGTCATTTTTGACCGAAAAATACTGGAAATATCCAGAATCTGGACAAGTCTGGATTTGTTTCTCAAAATTCTTATCCCAAGGAAAAGGAAAATAACATCCGCTAACAGTCTCAAAAGCATCTTCACAATGAAACAAAAATGGATTCGGTGAAAAATTCATTTCATCTGAACAAAAAAAACTGACTCAAGGGTTCAACAAGACATCGACAGCTATACCAACGGACACCCTGGCAACAGTGGCAACCAACAACCAGCCTTAGTTTAGCAGACTGAAGATTTGTTGACTATCGAGATGAGGAATAACCAATGCAATTTCGGGATCATTATTGGCAGAACGTCGTCAGCTTAATTGGATTTCCAGCTACCTTTACGTAAATACTAGGTCCAGCGGGGTAGAGCTATATCTAGGTAGAGCTAGTGCTTTCGATTTATTATAAATTATTAAATGAAAATACAATATATTCGATATATTTATTATAGTTGTGTTACAGCTGGAAGATCAGTCATTATTGTACTGAAGCTGGAATAACACGTTAATAAAGAATTGAATTAAAAAGCAAACCTAAAAATAATTCATGCTGTAAAAATCTAAATAAATTTAAGTCTTAAAGGGATAAGAAAAGATGCGAAAATTATCGGTCGTTGTTTTTGAGTTACCGGGAGTACTATTGCTACAGTTTTTTTTTCCAATAAAAAACAAGGTATCGATTTTTGTGTCCAAAAATAAAAGAATTTATACACTGGACACCCGCTATAAGAGAACGCTATAAATCACCACAATCAATCTCGTATATAGGAATTCTTTTATAGAGAGAGCTAGTATGCATATGGCAATGTATGATATTCGGGCCCAAAGGATCTCTTATATTGAGAGTTCCCTTTTATGTGGAGGTCTCTTATAGCGATAGTCCGGTGTATCTTTAGGGAAAATACAATATTAGAACATTGGTAATAGATTTTGAGTGTACTAAAATTGTACCAGTGTAAGTATTTATTATATATATTATTTCTTTATGTGAAAAAATATTTTCAAAATATGACTTAATGTACTAAAATGTGCTAAATAAAGAACATCATGTGTTTACAACAACAAAATAAATAATATAAAATCTCCAACTTTACTCAACTAAATGGCATATGATGAGACTCGTCGTTACTTAATTCGTGCAGCACAAGCAAAATTGTAGGAAAATTAATTTAGTCGAATTTTGTGAAAATGCATATCGGTCTAAATTTTTTATCACAATTTCAAATTATGTACATTTTCAGTGTTAGTTGTAAATGCAAATATTTTTTCAATAAATCAAAACACATCGAAATTAAGATGCGCAAGGTTGTTCAAATTATTTATGTATGTATAGGGTCATTATGATTGCATATGTATCAACATACATATGGCATTTTGTCCGGTTTCTTGTTCAAAATTACGAAAATCGGTGTATTCGGTTTTTTCTCCAACAAACGAATTACGGACAACTTATTCGTCCGATTTTGATACAGTTTTCACTTTCATTCATAAAATGGTAAGCTCTTTGATTCTTTTTGTTTTTTCGAAGTTTTAAATTTCAGAGTCAAAACTAAGAAAAATCCGAATAAATTGAGCTTTGTCTCTAAACTGATTTGTTTCAAAATTGAAGTTTTGAAAAGAAGCGGAACAGGAGGGAAAATATAATGCAGTTCTGAATAAATGGGTCTATTCTTAGCAAACTGGCTGCTGTATTTGGATGAAATTAAGATAAAATGTTATCGGTGCAATATTTTTAATACTTTTTTTCAAAATTGTTCAAGGGTCTATATTTTGAAAATGTTGTTTTTAAAAACCAGTTCATAATTACCGGCATATACGCAATACAACAATTAACCCAGCCCTAACTTGAGTCAAGGTTTTATATAAATTCAATTATGTATACGGTAGAAAAAATGACCGCATCCCTTTTGAGTTTTTAAGATTTTTTGATCGTTAAAGATTTTTATTATTTCTACCTTCTATAAAAAATCATAGTTTTTCCAAAACCTGTAGTTGTGGTCGTAGAAGGACCCCCAATACCTCATTCAAAAGGTCCTTAAATCGTAAGAACAGATTTGCACTAAATTTACCATTTTTGAAAATTTGATCCGTTTTCGGAGGGAAAATTCAAAATTTTGTTTGTTCACGAAAAAACTATAACTCGCAGATGTTTTCTGAAACGCCATATAATTACCTCCATGTTCTTTATTTTTGTTTGGTCGTAGCTGGTGAGTCCCGGGGTCAAAAACGGCGATTATTACTTTTTTTCTTGAAAATTTTAAATATGTCGCCATATCATGGGCGCGACCGAGTCTATTGCAATTCAATGCGCGTCTGTATACATAAGGCACTTGTCGGCAATGAATGTAATACGTTTTTCATATGCACTTTGCAAGATCAAAATTTTAATTATTTTATATTTTTTCGGCGCCAAAATTCAGATTGTAAAAATTATTTAAACTTTTTTGCTATTATTTCTATCTTCTCCTATGAAAAAGGTGGATTTTTCCAAAATCCGTGAATTTGGTCGTAAAAAAGACCCCGGTACGCCATTCAAAAGGTCCTGAAATCGTAAGAACAGATTTCGGACCAAATTGACCATTTCGAAAATTTTAAACCGTTTTTGATGGGTGTATATAAAATACATGGGAAGATCCCATTTACACAGAGACCATGGGATGACGGAAAGTTGCCAGATTTCCATACATGACTATGGGATGACGGAGAACATGGGATGACAGAAACCATGGGATGACGGGGACCATGGGGCGATGGAGACCATGGGATAACGGAAACCATTGGATGACGGAGACCATGGAGTGATAGAGACCATAGGATACGGAAACCATGGGATGACGTAAACCATGGGACCAATGGTTTGACTGAGACCATTGGACCATGGGATAACGGAGACCACGCAATGACGGAAACCATGGGATGACGGAGACCATACATAAGAATTTGCGACCATGGGGTGACGGAGACCATGGGATAACGGAGACCATGGGATAACAGAAACCATGGGACCATGGTTTGATTGAGACCATGTAATGACGGAGACCATGGGACCATGCGACCATGGGATGACTGAGACCATAGGACCATAATATGGTAGAGATCATTAAACTATGGGATGGCAGAGACAATGGGAACATTGGGTAACGGAAAAAAAGAATGGCGGAGTCCAGGGGGCATAGACGCACACCTTTGTGATAGATTGAGAGCAGCGCTGTTCTCATATTCTCAAGTTAAGTTCAATCGACGAACCGGATTTGAACGTGATCCGAACTTGACTACTTTTGCAATGCCGAGATCTTAACTTGAGTCCTTCAAGTTCATGACTATGCAAGGTCAAAAAGCTCAGACAGAGATATTTAGTCTATACTGAAAACTTCACCTGAACTTCAACTCGACCCTGAACATGAACTTAACTTCTGCAGTTACTACGCAAAAAATTATTTTAGTAGCAAGATTCTGAATAATTTGTTACAAGTATAATCTTTAAATTTTATTAGAAATGATTAGTAAATAACACGATACGATATCATGTTACCCAAAGATTTTGTTCTGAATTAGTGAAAGTCCCTTGGTGCCCAAACTTCTGCCATTGTTCTGAGCAAAGACTGATAGGTATAATTTTTCCTAACGCACATAACCTTTTGGTTCAGTTCAAATGCTTGACGGATATTTTCAGTAGTTTTAGAAGAACAATCGCCATTTTGCAAAAACTATGAACACGACCCAAACCTCGAATTTCAATAAAATAATAAGATCAATATTACAAAAATCAAATTTATGAAACAAAAGTAAATAACTCTAAAATTAAAATAATTAATTACAATAAAATAATAAAATTAAAATGATATAAAATTAAAATGATATAAAATTAAAATGATATAAAATTAAAATGATATAAAATTAAAATGTACTTCCACGAAACCGTCAAAATAAAACCATTAAGAAATAAAATATTTTATACTACATAGTCCTTCAAGTCATGCATTTGACATGTGAGATTTTTTTTCTTAAAATATGAATGTCTACGTTGAAAACTTTTAACTGCTAATGTATACATTTAAATTTTTCATTTAATACTTGCTTGTAAATATAAGACCATAGAAAACATTTTGCATTCTACGATCTTGAATGTTTAAAATATTTGGTGCTCGTAAAACTGTAAACATTATGAAATTTTTCGAATTACCGAAAATTCCAGTCAAATGCCTGTTTCATTACGGTTTTTAGTGTATTTAATAACAACTTGAAACGTCAATTTCACGGTCACGTTCATGGTTAAGGTAATTGTCAAGTTCATGGTCAAGTTTATGTTGTTGCTGGATCCGAACTTGACCCTGATATTGATATCAAGTTTCACAGGAGGACCTCACCATGAAGATGATTTAAAATCGAACGTCAAGTTAAAAGATCTCGCCGTTAGTTAAAATAGTCGTTCTACTATGTTCCCATGGTCTCTAATGTTCCATGGTCTCCATTATCCTGTGGTCTCCATTGTTCTATAGTCTCCATTATCCCATGGTCTCCGTGATCCATCCCGTGATATTTGGACTATGTCATTATTTGAGTCATGTCCTTATATAGTATTTAAATTTAATCATAAACGAATTAGTATTTAAATCAATAGGTATTCTAATTAAATGATATTCTGGAATATTGAACATACTTTTCTTTTATAAAAAAAAATTTGGGTTTATACTCCGATGTACCCTAGGGCTATACAGAGTCGTCTTTTCTTTTATATTTACATAGGTATACAGTTTTTAATAAGTATACGCACATGTACATGTATGTACGCAATTTGTATCAGAATCTGCTCAAGGAAGACAATTCTATGTACAGGAAAAAAATGTAGCTATCTTTTCTCAGATTTCAATTTTATTATTATATCTAAACATATATCAAGTAATATTTGAAAATTACGATAACGAATTTTTGGTTATCGTAATTGCTTTACTAAAAAAAACTGATTAAAACTATGAATCGTGTGTAAAAGTAATCTGTGAGAAATAACGAATTTGGCAGAAGAATTGAACTTGGAAGGTAGTTCAGCAATGAAATTGTTCGCAGTTCATAAAAGTCAGGAAAACCCAGAAAACGAGGAAGTTGATGACATTATATTCTCAGTATCTAGCTTTGATTTTAACTTAGACACGTGCACATGCACGTTAAGCGATAAGTTTTAAATGTACTACAATTTGTCATTGGCAGAAAATTGTACCATTGAAGACTTTAGCAGATAAAATTCTCAGTATTTCTATGATACGGACTATTAATAGAAATATTTAAAATTATACAACAACAAATCAATTTAATTGATTAGGGCCGGTAATTCGCCACAAATGCGAAAGTTTTAAATCGGTGTGCTGGACTATTCCAGTCCGGATTGTTATCAACCTCTAACACTAGTACATTCCAAACTGAAAAAATAAGTTAAAAAGAGAAAATAACTGAAATATCAGAACAACCTTGCACAACAAAAATATAATTTGCAAAATTCAAAAAATTGACACCAAATTGACAAACGGGATAATTCGAACCGAATTTACGAATTTCTGCCATTATTGTAGGTTTTATTTACAAGTTTTTACTAAATACAATAATACTACTAATACTTGGGAATTAATACTGGACAAAAAGCAGGTAACCTTATTTAAAGCAATAAACAATTTAGGACTTTAAATTTTGCTTAGTTTGAATTTTTGTGGTCTGGTTTTACTAGAATATGATAGCAGAGTTACGGGTTGTAAAATATTGATACTATGTGATTTTTGAATAAATTATGTATTTAGGAGAACAAAAAGCCAGGTAACAATTTAAATACTTGCGCCAATCGTTAGATACATGTGGATTAAATCAATCAAAAAAAGTGTTCAAATATTTAGTTTTAATTTCTTTTTAAAGCATACACATATAAATAGTTTTTAGCTACTATTATCCCGTATTAGTATCAGAGTAGCGATATCATCTATCATAAGTATCTACTAATAAAAAATAGCTAAAAATATTATTAAATGCCTAATACGTCTAGAAACAAAAATAAGAAATAACGCTATTAAAAAATTTCGTTAAAAATATAAATATCGCAAATGATATTTTATAAAGTCAAGTTATTAGTACACGAAAACAAATCTGTATTTTTGGTTTTATTTTGTAGAAAATCAATATTAAATACAAATACAAAAATTCGCTATTCAAATTATGGGTCCGAATTTTGGACCCACCATCACTGTCCTTAATATTTGTCGTTTAAAAGGATCTACTTATAAATTGATTAAGGGTTTGTGAATGATATTTTATTTAGTTAACACTCCTGCTCACCCGATGACCGGTTCAGTGTCCACATGCTGTTTTGTAATAGTTGGTGGGTCTTTGACTGTTTGGCGATCCGGTCGGACCGTGGAATTGAGCTGTACAATCATTGTGTCCGTTTAGAAAAGGCATGCAATTATATTGTAGAGTACAACAGCTCTTATACGGAGTCGGTGAAATCAAATAATTATAACATAGTCTATTACATAGTTACATAGCTTATTACATTGTTATAGTATAGTTGGCGAGTTTCTTGATAATTAGAATCGGCTGTTAATAGGCTTTCCTTAAAATCATGGCATCTGCTTCCGATAGTCCCAACCACGTGGCAGGTCGAAGCGGAGATCAGATCCCTACAAATCAAGGTCCGTGCTTTTTGCAATTATATTAAAATGGATGTATCACAATTACAAGAACACTGGTGTATTCGGACGTAAAATAATTATTATGAAGAGAAGCCATTTTCGAGGGGGAAATTTCGCACTCCTATATATTGTAAGACACCCCCTGAAAAACCAAATTTACACTGGGCTCTTACAAGTCAATATTTGCACTTAAGCATTAAGCAACGTTATGAACCTGAATACATAACTTTAAAGTAATATTGTAGGTAGGGAGCTGTGAAATTAGAGTGCACGGGGACTCATACCCAGCGTTAACAGATTGTGCGAGCAGGCTAGAAAAAGAAGAGATATTAACACGTCACAGTTATTATATTGCACCGCAAACCGTCTTTTAGCAACGTCACCCCACTCACCTACTCCAACTTTATGCAAAGTTATTCATCATATTCAGTATATATAAACATCTTACCAGAGGAAGGAATAATATCAACGAATGTCCACGTAAAGCAGAAGGAATAGAAGACAAATTAACACGTAAAAATTAAACAGTCATATGTCCATGCTGCAGATTTCAAAGTGCTCCACGGTCCTAAGCTTAATAAAGACGTGCGTATCATATACTATTACTACAAACCAAAGTCTAATTATATGAAAGTTCTCCCCCATAATAGAAAAATATCAAATATTATACACCCAGTGACGATTGTGTGCGAATAAAAAATCAGGTACTTTAGTGTTGTCATTTAAAACGAGCAACATTCAGCGATTTGCTACAGAATAATTTCCAATAAGGAATTTCAGCGATATAATTTAGAAACTACACGTAGGCACGGAGTCCGTACAAACTGTTGAGACCGTGGGAACTGTTGAGACCATGGAACATGTAGAGGCCGTGGAAAGTATGGAAGCCGTAGAGACTATTGAAACTGTAGAAACCATGGAAATTGTGGAAATCATGGAAACTGTGGAAATCATGGAAGCTGTAGAAACCATGGAAACTGTGGAAATCATGAAAACTGTAGAAACCATGGAAACTGTGCAAATCATGAAAACTGTACAAACCGTGGAAAGTGTGGAGACCATGGGAACCGTAGAAAACATTGAAACAGTAGCAACCATGGAAATTGTAGAGACCGTTGAAAGTGTACAAAGCATGGCAACTGTAGAGACCATGGAAGCCGTGGCGAACATGGAAACTGTAGAGACCATGGAGTTTATGGAACTCATGGAACAAATGGTGTCAATGGAAGATATGAATGGGGGGCATGGAACCCATGAAAACCAGATTTCCTTTTTCAACTAATTCCAAAACAATCCAACTCAACAATCCGGACTGCTGTTACACTGCTGGAACTCTCTGAGAACATGCACGACGCACTGAAAAGAATTGAATATTTAAAAAATTAGCCTACGAATGTATAAAAATACCCATACCACCCTTGCAAAGTAATCGCAGAATTAATAACATCCCGACATCGGTCTCCACGACCTGATCTCAGTTATTAACATTACACAAAATAATCATCAAGAAATTATTAATTATTAGGCGTTCTTCGTAAACAGGGTTTATACATTCAAAGACACTACCAAGTTGTGTAAGAACGTGTAAAAGGAAATATAATTAGATTGATATTTCAAATAGAAACAACTATATTTGGGAATTGTCTTGCAAGTGAATCTGTTTTATATTACTATCAAATCGATTGAATTTTAAATGAAACTTTTACGTATGAATTGTAATCTGGAAATGCGTTTGTACATTCAATCGGATCACATGAAAGCAAAATATTAAATTGCTGTTAATGTTTGTTATGTATGCATAATGTTTACATATACCAACTTCATATTATTATTTATATTGTTTGTATTGTTCCAAATACAAAAAATACGATTGAATTGAATTCTTGACATGTTTAAATTGTCCATCAAAAAATTAAGATATAACGCAAGCTCGTAATCCATCCTAACAAATATAACATTATCACAAACACATATTTATACAAATAATTGTTAACCTGGATGAATTATTTTTGAATTGTGAAACTCAAAACTGGAGTTTTACCGAAAATTAATTAAACTGCTAATTTAAAAGAATCTTCGGGCGAAGCGATTCCATCTTTTTAAAACACGTTGAAATGAAAAAAGCGAAATGATCCCAGCATAAGAAGTTACTATGTATGTGAGTAAAGGTGCTACGTTTTAAGTGTGTATGTATAGTTCAGAAGATTTGGATTTCTTAAAATAAAAATGAGCAAATTAGAACTCAAAATTTAAATTTCTTAGCGGCTACTAATTAAACTTACTGTAAATTTATTATCTGACATGAAAAGTAATTTAAATCACCAAGTAAATATTTAAATCACCGGGTAAATAAATAAATCACCAGGTAAATAATCAAATGGCCAAGTAAATAATTAAATCAGCAGGTAAATAATAAAATCGCCAGGTAAATAATAAAATCGCCACGTAAATAATAGAATCGCCAACTAAATAATAAAATCGCCACGTAAATGATTAAATCGCCACGTAAATAATAGAATCGTCACGTAAATAGTTAAATTACCAGGTAAATAATAAATCACCATGGTAAATAAATAAATCACCAGGTAAATAATAAATCACTAGGTAAATAATAAATCAGCTAGTAAATAATAAATTAGCTAGTAAATAATAAATCAGCAAATAAATAATAAATCAGCAAATAAATAATAAATCAGCAAATAAATAATAAATCAGCAAAT
>JAQGAK010004451.1:0-12216 GCA_034696945.1 Lipothrix lubbocki
ATCAATTTTGGTATCAATTTTGGTATCAATTTTGGTATCAATTTTGGTATCAATTTTGGTATCAATTTTGGTATCAATTTTGGTATCAAATTTTTTATCATTTTTTGTATCAATTTTTGTATCAATTTTTGTATCAATTTTTGTATCAATTTTTGTACTTTATTTTGTATCTGTGTACAGATAGTCATATTTGCCTTTACAACCTCGAATTGCTATTCCTGTGTACGTATTTACATGTTTGCCATAATGATTCTCATGGGGAGATAGAAAGATGGGAAACCGAAAATTCTTTAAAGTCAGGGAGACGGAAGTTTCCATGTACGTACTCCTTGTACTCTTTTGAGCTGGCAATCTGTAATATTTTTCTGTATGTGCAGTCAGCTTTCCCCAACCCTTTACCTCTCATTTGTTGGTTGCTGGCGGAGAGGAGGGAAGGTTCGTAAATCAAACCATATTTTATTTCTATACAAGTCTCGCTGACACAACAATAACCAGCGGAGCAGACAATATTTCCAAGTGTGCTAAACCTCCTCGTATGTACAAATTCCTGGCTTATTTTCTTTTTTTGTATAGATTTTTTCTATGTCTACACTTATCTATATCGTACACTATAAAGTATGTACTTGTATACTTGTATAAACCCTAATAGTATGACTCTCGGTCTTCTTTTTCAAATGCTCCTTCATATGGAAACATGTTGACCAACAACAACAAACGCACACAAAAAGTTACAACAACGGGAGCAGTTTCTCATATTTCCCAACGACAACTTCAGTTTGCTGCTCATTTTTTCGGCCCTTCGGGCATCTCAGCGAGAGCTATCGAGATTGCTTGAAAAGCAGAAATACAATCATTACTTATGGAGATACTTGTTTTCGGCAAACAACCTTCATTTATATTTTAGATGTGGGCTGTGCAGTCTGTCGTTGTTTAGATTATGAAATAGTTTATATATTTTTGATTTATTTCTACATTTTGTTTTTAGATTATTGGGATTTTTAAATACATTAGTTGTTTGTTTTCTTTAAAGTCTTAAAAACTTCAATGTTTTTGTTAATTTTTATTTTTTTTATTTTCTGATATTTTTATTTTCCTCAAACTTTAAAAAAAATTCTGAATCTTAAAAAAATCGTCTAAATCCTTAAAAAAATCTTCGGAATCTTCCACAAAATCTCCCGAATCTTAAAAATTATCTTCTGATTTTTTTAATAGTTTCCTGAATCTGTTTAGAAAAAGATCATGAATCTTTAAAAAAATGTTTCTGAATTTTATTTTTAAAACATTTTCTGAATCTTGAAACTAAATTGCAGATTCTTTAAAAAAAGATTCCTGTAAATTTTGTAATAAAAATCCTAAATATTTCCAAACAAAATTGCGGAATCGTTTTTAAAATTTCAAACAACTTTCTAAAGAATTTTGTGAGTAGTTTTTGAAACCATTGTTAAAATATTTTGTTGTTAAAAATTTCCTAAATATTTTAAAAAAATTGTCCTAATGATCCACAAATGATTTGTAAATATAAAAATAAAATGTTTTTTAAATGCTACAAAATAAGTAAATTCAAAAAAGGCGTAGTAACAGCAGAGCTGAATTAAGCGACACTCCTATAAGACAAGAGTGTTTTATGCCTTCTTTAAAAATGGAACTCCACAGTAAAAAAAACTACACTGGATTAAAGAATAGCTATACGTATGTACTATCGTAGTGCTGTCCTGAAGGTCCTGCGTTCTTCGAGCATGAATTATGACCTGTTTTTATCCCCTACGCCTCTCGATTTACTTAAGTCAGCTACCCGCTACTATTCACTTTCCCTGGTCTATATGGTGCAATGGATAATATGGATATACATATGGAACTAGTATACATATGTATATAACATATGCATAATAATAATAATCCAAAGGGAAATTCCCATAATATACAAAATACAAAGTTAAGGCGAGCATAGAGAAAAAATATAAAAAAGTACGTACGTAAAAAATGCATATCGCTAGGGAAGTATCACAAAGTACTAACTTCTCTGTTGTGTAGGTATACAAATTGGTACCTTTGGATCCTCCGGCAAAGATCTAAGTATGGGAAGTATAATAGCCAAATATATCCTTAAAAAATTCGACGCATACGAGATCTGAAGATATAAAGTTCAAATGGATACGTATCTATTACACTTGTGCTGGTCATATTTTATATATAAATTATGTATGTTATATAATGTATATATATGTATACATAATGTATTTTTATGTATGTATATACTGAGTCCATTAGGACACTGTCAGACGGTGCCGTGCACTACAAATCAAAGGGAAAGGAGTCTCGTTGGAGGATCGAAAAGGTCTTGTCACACACAAGTGCGTCCTTATTGCCGCTCCTCCGGCGAGACGATGACGTCGACTTTCTTTCCCTTGTAACAATAATGCATCAGGAGGTGTTGGATTATTTGCATGATACAAGATCACACTGTGCTAAATATATGTATGGACATATTCTTCCGGAGGATTCAGCAATGTTTAAGAAACACCTTACAAATCTGTAGATAAAACTTTAAAATGAGTTGAAAACCTTGAAAGTTTGTTGGAAAGCCTTAAACACGTGTTGAAAACCCTTACAAATTTGTAGAAAAATCTTGAAACTTTGTAGAAAAACCTTAAAAAGTTGTAGAAAAACTTAACAAATTTGTTGAAAACCTCAAATTTTGTTAAAAACTCTTAAAATGTGTTGAAAAACCCTACAAATTTGAAGAAAAACCTAAAAAATTGGTCGAAAACCCTTAAAAATTTGTAGAAAAACCTTAAAACTTTGTTGAAAACCCTTATAAATTTGTAGAAAATCTTACAAATTTGTAGAAAAAGTTTACAAATTTTTTGAAAACCTTAAAATTTTGTTAGAAATCTATAAAAATGTGTCAAAAAACCTTACAAATTTGTAGAAAAACCTTACAAACTTGTTGAAAACCTTAAAAATGTGTTGAAAACCTTACAAATTTGAAGATAAACCTTACAAATTGATAAGCTAACCTTCAAAAATTGTGGAAAAACCTTAAAAATTTGTAAAACTAATAAATTTCTGGATTTGTTTAAAAATAAAAATATATCTCAAACAAATTCCCAAAAGAAACTAAAACATCAAACGTAGCAACTTTGAAAAAGCTCATTACAAGAAGTAAAATGGGCCAAAATCACCGCCCACCAATCACCCAAAGTCAGAACCTGACTCCCGCTTTTATTTTAACATCCGCTGATCCCTGTCTACAGGATAAATGGACAGTCGGCAGGTTATACAGATGTAGCCACTATGTATACACAGTGTATTATTGAGACTAATAAAAAGGGATTCAAGCCCCAGACCCGCACGTTCATCCCGCTGCGTGGGTGCTGGCGATGAAGGGAGCCAACAACAGAATAACAAACTATATACATACAGCGGGAAATCAATGTCTTGTTATATACAAACGTACATATATGGTCGTACCTATTACAAGTATCTACATCCATGTATTATTATATACTACAACAAGTATTTATATATTTATATATTACGTAGACATGCGGGAGCGCGTGTTTCTGGGGGAAATAAATAAATTAAATTAAGATTTTAAATGGGATCATAAATTCCAATGCACACTCCCAAGCGTCGACCTACTGGACGGTTGGAGGAATTTATGGAAGGAATTAATTATGTTTATTGCAAACAATTTAGACCCACGGGGAAATATCGAGGGGGAAGAACGACGAGAGAGCAGCATTTTGAGCCTTCCTCGCTTGGCTAGTAATTAATGCATTAATTTCCATACCTGACTAAATTGCTGGGGAAGGAGTCTATGCAGTATGAAATTAGGCTTGAGAGGCTTGGAGAGCTTTGGTGAGCCGCGGAGATGGAGAGAAAGTGAAAATGAGAGAGAGAGAAAAAGCGAGAAAGTGAGAGAGAGAGAAAGCGAGAAAGTGAGAGAGAGAAAGCGAAAGATAGAGAAAGCAAGAAGAGAAAGCTGGAGAGTGAAAATCGCTATAGCAATATTTCTATACAGCTCGCCGTTATTTTGAGCTTTGCACTCCCACGGCAAATGACCATAAGGCATAAGGTATAATGCATATAGGATAGAAATTATATAAAATATATATCAAATTCTGATTCTGATATCAGAATTTATATTTTGTATACTATATGTATGTATGGTAATAAGTATATACCAAATATAAAAACATGACACTCTGCTGGAGATAAGTCCCTGCATGAGTGACAATGCTGACAAGGCACTTGTACTCTCCCAGTCCCCGTCATGACAAGTCCTCCGACCCCCAATTATTAATAACGACCAGGGATTTATTCAAGGCGTGTACACATATAAACACATTCACCCTCTGGTTATACTTACTCTTATTATATGTTATTCCTATAATGTCCTCATATTCACTTTCTCCAAGGCGGCCTTGGAAGACTTCCAAAAACTAGGGAATTGTGTATTGAGAATTTATATACGGACAATAATAATGGAATGAGGAGTTTTAGTGTTAATAATAATAAGTTTGTGGACAAATACAGACTAAAAGCAATGTTTGGGATTTCTGTCCAAATCGAAGGATAAATATATGAAAAAAAAGAAAAGATGAAATATAAAGAAAACTAAATTACTGGAAAATTAAAAGAAATACAACATGTCGAAAAATAAAAAAAATTAAATGGAAAATGGCGGGACATTAAAAATTAAATGGAAAATGGCGGGACATTTAAAAAATAAATAGAAAATGGCGGGACATTACAAAAAAATAACTGAAAGCATGGCAGGAAATACAAAAATACTACAAAATGTATATAAAAGTGTACAGAAACTACAAAAACAAACTTTGCTCGTAAATAAAGAAGAGGTCTACAAAAATACAAACCCACAAAACTTGTATTAAAACCGAACCTAACCATAAAGGAGGAGATATTCATGGGGAAGAGATATATATGCGGTTTGACTGAATGTGTACACAAACGTATACCGGCGGAGCAGCACATGTTTTGAATATTTGCGAATAAAAATAGAGGAAATGGTCAGGAGCGGAGAGGAGGGATGTTGTGTGTGTGCTATTATTAAAAATTCTTAAGGCTTTGCACTATAAGGCAATAATAATAGCAGCAAAAGAAGAAGAAGAAGAGAGCAGCAGCCAAAGGAGATTCCCGATTCCCATCTGCTCCATATAGCTTACATTTGCGTTTTTTAAATGCCCATCACTGTCTTCTATAACTTCTCCTTACAGGAGAAAGTATGGAATCTTCCGCTTGTTGCTATTGGAACGCCATAGTGCTGAGTATAAACTTCCAAGAGAGGAAACACTTTTCAACGCTGCAGAATCTGATAGCGGAATTTTCTGGACCAAGGCCCCCGGTTCTGTCCATAAAGATGTACAAGTGCAGTCGTTAAGGACAAGTCTATGGTTGACTTTGTATTGTATGTACATATGTGATTTTGTATTTTACGTATACATATTTCTCTATTTTATACTCATATAGCTCTGTATTTAACAAGCATAGAGCTCTGTATTTTATAATAAAATACAATGTCACATATATATACCAAATACAAAGCTACGCATATATAAAATTTATCTTTCAACAAGACTTTGTATTTTCTACATGCAACTTCCCCGTTTCAGATCCCTGGCTTCATATTTTATACATGTTTCCTATAGTACGACATTTATATTAGTTTCAATATAGTTCCTACATAGTTCCTAGACTATGTGAGTGCGTGTATTTCGGAAGTTTGTACTTGAGTATTCTCAAATATAAGTATTAAAAATAAATTCAGAACGTGTGCTTCTATTAGCCCTATGCCTTAACACAAGCATGTACATAGTATATGTACCATGCCCTAAGCCTGTCAGTGTCACAGGTATTTACACTTGACTATATGTATATACTATATATATACATACTATATACATACAGATACATATATCTATATCAATGTACATCAGTGTACATACATACGAGTTTCATTTTCAGAAAGAGACGACGACGACGAAGACGACAAGCCCTTGCCGGAATACCAAATAAGAACATATGCGGATACTTCCATTCACATCCTTGCTCCACTTTCTCTTTCTCTCTCTCTCTCTCTCTTTCCTCAACCCGGCGAATCCAATAAATGCAGAATGTGCAGTAGTCTCCGTCGTCTTCACATCTGTAGAAGAATTAGAAAATTCATGTGAAATATGCTTATAGGTATAGTTGGAAGTATGTACAAACACTATGTTTATAGTATATATAGTTGGGATATAGGAAGAAGAAGTACATAATAAGAAGTACTAATAGCTGTGGTACAGCTAACCCAAACTCTAGCTGATCTCTCCCTGGAACAAGAGCGTCATAACTAAAAACACCAGCAGTAGGGCTAATACACAAACACTTGGAAAGAACAAAAAGTATTTCTTGTTCTATTTTGTGCTTGTCTTTAGCTAAAAAAAACTACAGAAATAACAACAAGAGTATCTTTTACTACCATAAGCAGAGGAATACTAGTAGTATGAATAAAGAAAATACAAGGTTTATACAAACTTGCAAAATGCACACAATGTCTTAAAAAGAAAATGAAACAAGATCCGACAAGGATATTGGAGCTTTAAGGGGGAAGACAAAAAGTTGAATTTAGCTTCTTGACTACTGGAAAAGCATCAAATCGAGTCCAAATCCAAACAAATAAACACAGGGAGAATATTGACGAAGGAGTGGGCAAAAAATTTCAACAGCTACTTGTTGTTGTTGTTGTTGTTGCTGCTGCTTTTGCTGTTTGTTGCTACATACTTCTTGTTTGCTATTCTTGTTCCAATCCCGTCCTTCTAGTAGTTGAACTGAAGAAAGGGAAAAAGAGAAATAGCCGGCAAAAGAATTTGGTTGACAGGTTGAAATATATCTTGCAGCTTGTTTAATATCTTCCATCATAGGGATGAGCTTCCCTTTTACAACTTTTCCTAGTTCCAATTTCCAATGGAATTCATATAACGTCGTGTCCTCTTGTGCTCTCGGGTGGTACACTTATACTAATCGTAAGTGTAGGTATGTATGTATCTACTATAGATACATAGTAGACATATATTCATACATAATACATTACGTAATACTTATACAGAGAGTATATATAAGCTTATACTCTGCACAGGTATTGCGGCAATCGTGAGGACTTGTGTAGTAAAAGAAACTTTAAAATGCAAAATTCAATATATAGTGTACAGGTATTTCCATTAGTGCCTTGTGCAAGTATGTCGGCACTAAATTTCCAAAACACAAATACTTCATTCCTACATTTAGATTTAATATTTAACACCGTTTCACTCTCACACCAAGATGACATCCTCATATCTTGGACCGGCCGAGTGCATTGTCTTGTACCTGCGGGAACTTCGACATTAAATATTCGGTAGACAGCTTGCTTAGTATTGTACTGTATCTACGGATATATTAATTATTTGTTAAGTACAACAACCGCTTTTAACCTTCACACAAGTTGACGCAATTAGTTTGGGGCAAAGTGCCGAGTTGTCTTTTGTCAATCCTTTTAGTATAGCAGATTTGTGATTTTCATTTCCAGAGCTTTCAGAATTGTAGCTGTCTAGCTGTACAATTTCAATTATCGTCCCTCAAATTATTCTGTTTTTGAAAGCAATGGGAAATTAACAAGAAGCTGAAAATTTAAAGAACAAGGAAATCTACACAAAGATGACAATTGACAAGAACAAGGAAATCTAAACACGGATGACAATTTACAAGAACAAGGAAATCTAGAAAAGATGTAAATTAACACGAGAGAATGAAATTTTACAGGAAAGTGGAAATTTGCAAACAGATAGAAATTACCATGAAGCTGAATATTAACAAGAAAGGAGAAAATACACAAAGGAACACGACGGTTAAAATTAAAAACAGAATTTAAATTAAAACCCTCCACTAACTAAATGGTCTGTATGGAGATTATTCATGTACAGGTAAATAAATGGAAGTAAGAGAGTAGGACGATGTCTGAATGAAAAAACGATGCTTTGGCCTAAAAGACCATATGAGACTAAATAGAAGAGCTTAAATAAGCCTCTATACATATAGTAGAGACATATATTAGTACTGTGAGCTTTAGTTGCTGCCGGTGAACTCTTCCTCTGTCTTGGATTCCGCTTCCACCTAATACCTCCATCATCACATTCCAAGCAGATAAGTTCAGGGGAAAATAAGCTCGATGTTCCTTTCGGCAACTGTTCTCACCAAAGATAGAGAGATAGATAGATGTAGATATAGAACGGGAGAATGAAAGAGAGAGAGAAAGAGAGAAGCATTGATTAATAAGAGATATGGTGGATGTGTTGAAGCTCCGTTCCTAATCCCCCGTGAGATATTTTACTCAGAGCCTCTATAGTTTATTCGAAGGCTTAAATCCCGTAAATGAGTTTCTTATTACGGTATTTTCCCATCCGCTCTCATCTCCTCTCCTCCGTGTACAGCCAATAATACAGCTTTGACCCTAAGCGGCCCGAATCCTTGTCCCTGTTAATTTATCCCTGAATCAGTTACAACAATTGAGCTCCGCGCTGTCCACAAGGCTCTGTAATTACTAACAATTTTTCACCATTTCCACATTTAATTCCCCTCATAAACTTGTCCCCGGAGACGGGAGGGAATTGAACGGCGTCCAAGAAATTCGGAAGAGATTGCTCGGGAAAAAAATATTTGGGCAACGCAGGACATATGGGCAGAAGAGTGACGAGTGAGGGCATCGGGAGAGAAAGGGAGAAGGAGAAGGAACAACATTGGGTTGGAATGAGACAGGAGGAATTGTGAGCGTGAGGCAAAATACTTCTTGCAGTGTGGGGTGACGTCAGTAGAAGAAGAAGAAGAAGAAGAGGAAGAAGAGTAGAGCGGGGAGACAGAGAGAGATGAAGAAAACTTGAGGGTTCCCGTCTTTCCTATAAATGTTTTACTTCAGGGAAAACATGAAGATTCGCTCCGAAAATTCCCTGACTCCCAGAATATATCATGTAGAGAGAAAGGATTCCATGTGTAAACTCCCGGCAAGACGAGGAAAAAAACCTGCTACAATACTTGTAAGTTCCGACGGCCTAGCAATGCACCATGAATGTTAATCATCACAGTCTTGTCAATTTTATGGCAGGATCTTGCAGAAAAAACCTTGAAGGAAAAGGTCTTCTCTCTCTCTCTTAAGGAATTCTCTTACATATTTTTTTTCATATTCCCAAGCCCACGACAATTTCCACGTCATTCGTGGAATTTCCCGAAACAAATTCTTTCGAACTTCGGGACCGAAATCCGGGATATTTCTTGAGCTGTGATAGTTGAGGATATCCCTTTAACAGGGATAGCTGAGGATATCCCTTTAACATGGATATTTGAGGATATTCCTTTAACAGAGGTAGAAAAATATTTCTTAAACAGAGATAGAAGCATATTCCTTAAACAGAGATTGGGGTTATTCCTTAAGCGGAGATAGAAGGATATTTCTTGAACTGCAATAGAAGAATATTTCTAGAACAGCAATAGAAGGATATTTCTTGAGTATGGATGTACAGAGATTCCTTGAGAAAAGCGATACTCCCTAAGTACTAGAGATATATTTTTAGTACAGGCAGTACATCCGCATAGTGATATTTTTCTTCCCCAATGTAGCGCAATGTCTCTCAATATCTTCTTTTGCGCCAAAGGAGATTGCAAAACACATCCATTCCACATATTTCTTTAAATCTCCACTATATGTAATTGCACCGGAGACTTGTGAGGTGTGAGGAGAGATAACATGTCCGGAATTACATGCGTCTGTTTTTCTCTGTGTAGTCGGCAGAGTATCAGCAGCGCTGTGTTGTGTTGCCAACAAGGGAGGGGAAAAAACTTAATCCGGCATGAGCTGGACCAAAGAAGTCTTAAGAGATATAGAGTCCGAAGTCTTTCCAGCGGAGATGCTGAGACCTAGAAAAGCCTTGTATAAGTACGTATGTTGAGCTGCTGGGAGAAAAAGAGGATTGTTGTGGACGAAAGCTTTAGTAATGGAATCTCCCTTCCGTTTGTTCCTCCTGATTATGATTGGTAATGTTTCCTGTCCACAGATATTATGCAGCTCTCAGGGAGCTACTCAACCGTCCAAACTCCTTTTCTCAAGCCCTTCTTCTTTTTCTCTAGTAGTTCTTCTTCTTCGTCTTCTTCCTTTCCTCCCAAAACTCTTTTGGCACAAGGACGCTCTTACTTTGAAATTCCGCCTCCTTTGTACAACTTTCTTGCCAAGGATTCCCAAAAGTAGTGTCCTACGCAAGAAAAAATACAAAAGTATATTTATATAAACCAAAACAGATACTGAACATCAATACTAAAGTATCCAAGTACTAAAGTATAAGCAACGTTCAGAGTAGTATTATGTTTGACACTCCAGTACACAATGTTAGACACTTAAATCCATATCTAAAGTGCATACATGACAATGCAGTATTACGTGTTAAGATGTAGAAAACACAAAACGTAACATCTGTTCATTACATGGAGTTACATCTTAGGTTTGGTTATATGTACATACTTATCTTCAGACAGTTACACAATACCCAAACCTTACATATGTACATATGTAACCACCTCAAAAACCTCGATCTCCTCCTCCCACTTACTCTCCACGATCTTCCATATCCTATCAGAGATATCAATGGCTTAAGTATCTACTGCTACTAGTAGTACAAATCTGCAGCCTGCATCAGCTCAGTGTCTTCTCAGCATGTTTGGCATTCTCTTTATCATCATTGAAATTCTTATACCACCGACGGGCTCACCTTCATCATGAGATCACTCTCGATAGAATTCTCCCATGGTGAAGAACCGCATGGAGAAAAATCTTTGAAGAAAGATATGAAGCTCTAAAGCTTTTACATGCCCTACATATATATTGTACTTACCATATACATATAATTACTTATATATGTGTATTAAACTTGTTTTCACATACAGTTTGTACACATTTTTACATAAAATACAGGGAAGCCATACCATTTTTGCTTTTAAAATCAACAGAGAGATGCTATAAGCTCGTTTCACTGTCAGTACTTTGCACCCTGGGGCGGCCAGGAAAAATGCAAAAACGAGATTCCCTGTCAAAAGAATAGCTGCAAGTAAAGTTTCCATTCAGTTAAATTCTGTTTCCCTGTACTTCCACTGGAGTCTTATTCCCTTGTCTTGTGAAAATAAATATAGAAAACACGGTTGAGCCTCGGGGAAAGACCAGGAGCCCAACGCATTTTCCCTTCCCTTTATATAGTAATTCCATAAAGTAAATAAAATTAGAATGGAAAATGTGGGGGAAATTTTTTAAAGGGCTTTATGTTGGATCAAAAACTGAACACCAAGTAAAAAAGAGGATCACTCAGAACATGGCTCGTTGGTGGAAGAAAGTAGTCGACGAAGAGTAGAGACAAGGAAGGAGAGAAGTTTCAGAAAAGCTCCAGGAGCTTTTCTAGTTTTTGTGCAACATTGAACATATATTACTTGGATGTATATGAATACCTAAGGACAAAGATATATATAAAGAAATACCTAAGGAATATACAGAGGTGTATCATGCAAATAAAAAAATGTATAAGTACACAATGTGAGTACCTACATAGATGCAGTCATAAGCAAAAAAGTCTGTGTAAAGAAAGAGCTTGGGGAAAGCAAACAATGAGCAAGTTTACAGTCTGAGTGTGTAAAGGAGAGTGACTGGAGTACTTATAAGAGAATTTTTGAAGGAAAAAGTGGCTGCACAATTGTATGATCTAACATGAAATTAAGCTTTCTGGGATGCTGGGACGGCTCCGAACTGCAGCACAGGGCCGCACTTCCAAGCTGACGAGTCCCAAAATCATACGTGAACTCACTATAATATTCCTTCCGCCTTTTTGGGGCTTTGTACAGTTCATCGCTAGCATTCAACCAGTTCATGACTAGGATTGCATACATATTTATGTAGTTTATAGCTATTTTTACATATTTATGTATTTAGCTCATAGCTAGGTTCACATTCTCAAATATAGTTCATAGCTAGATTTACATACTCGAATTAGGTTCATTTATAGCTGGTTTTGTATGCTTACATATAGTTCGTAGCTAGGTTTTGATACTTAAATATTGCCCATAACTAAGTTACTACTATAAAGTTGGTGTCATTCCGTAACGTAAGAAACGCAGGGGGTTTCAGGTCAAATAGAAAACGACGCGCGA
>JAQGAK010004452.1:0-12215 GCA_034696945.1 Lipothrix lubbocki
GCGTCAAATAACTAATGAACTTGAATAAATTATTACTAAAACCAAAGCAAACCCTTACGATAAAAGATTACGAGACAATAGACAATATGCAAACTCGTCAATTAAATGCATGGCAATGCTTTTCAAAAATGCAATATTATTACGCTGTGAAAATTGGAGCTTGTTTACAACTTCTCAGTGCATTTTAAATTTGTGACACGGCATCTTCACCTAATTTTTTTTCAAAAAGCTGTTTTATTCAAACGGCGTATTACTAACAATAAGAAAAGTGGATTACAAAATGCAACATACTTAAGTAGATTTGACTTCTACCTTTAACCTAATAAATAGGTTCAGAGACTTATTTTAATCTTATTTTTAAATACGTAAATTGACAAATTCGATTGTAAAAAGAAGGATTTAAAATTTTTTGTTTAAATATACATTTTGATTGGTGAAACTCACCATGACCGTTTAGCATCAATATCCACTAGCAAGTAAAGCCATTGGCTGCGCCACTGGAGTCGCAATCGTGACGTGTTAACCATTAAAAATTTTTAAATTTACATTTTTGTTGACGTTGGCTGATTTAAAAAATGTATTTTGTAATTTGTATTCCCAAATTGTTTGATTTCAAAATGTATTTTGTAATTTGTATTTTGAGTATCAAACAACATATTAGTTATTTCATAGCATCATATTGCAACTTACCCCTCATCCTGAACGCAATTTCATTGGTTTTTATCCTAAATCAAACGAAATTCGATTTGTCTTAAATATGTATTTTGCATATATTTCAAGGGCTTGATTAATGTATTTCGAATTTTCGTGGGAAAAATGTATTTTGCATGTATTTCAAAGCCTTGATTCATGTATTTCGAATTTTCGTGGGAAAAATGTATTTTGCATGTATTTCAAAGGCTTGATTCATGTATTTCGAATTTTCGTGGGAAAAATGTATTTTGTAATTTGTATTCAAAAATTGTTTGATTTTAAAATGTACAACAATTCATATAAGTGACCAGTATATACGGAATACAATACACTACATACAAAGTCAGTTATACGATATACAGTGGAATACATTATAGCGTGGAAAACCTATATGAATGATTTTAATGTCATAAATCATTCTTCAATTAAAATGTCCTTATAAACTAACAATATCGTCTTTTACAAGTTAAAATGAGCGTGACATAATTAGTCATCATGTCCGCATCAGTTAATAGGAAAAAAGCACAACTAGCCGCAGACTTAATTCAGTCTCGTCGTGTAGCAGAGGAACTCGCTCGACAAAGAGAGGAAGCTGATCAACAAGGAGCAGCAGCAGAAGCACGAGCCGCTGACCTAGAGGTGCAGCGACAGGCAGCCGAAGCCGAGAAACAGGCCGCTGAAGCCGAAAGACAGACCGCCGAAGCCGATAGACAGGCCGCAATAGAACAAGTGCAAAGGCATTTAGATGAGCAAACAGCACAGACCGAGGCCCGATTGAACCAACTTCAGGAGCAACTCCGATTAATTCAAACGAGGCAAGACTCAGGCAAGCTGAAAATGAGGTATTAAAAGAAATTAATGACCAACTACAGGCGAATAATGAGCAATGGGAACAATACCATGCTGAGAATATGCCAGGAGAAGAGGAGAAAGACGTCGAGATGGACGATGATGAGCATCACCAACGAGATGACCACTAAAATCGGGATGAGTCAGATCGACGCCAAAAGCAGCATCGCGCTGGGAATGAGTCAAATTTACGCCGAGAGCACCACCGCCAGCAGCATGATCCACAACCTAATGCTGAGGAGCGATTGATCCAAGTGAAGCTCCAAAAGACTCAGATGGACATGGATCTAAAGAAATTTGAGGTCCTGCGAAAGAAAATTGGTCCATACACGATGACAGTCTATTCCCAGACCTGAATAAAACGCCTTGAGCTCAAGAGAATACGGTCAGAAATATCTTTAAAATACTTTCTTAGCACCATGAGATGTTTCTTTGCAGACTCCACGGACAAAATAGTCCAAAAATGGTTTGAGCGTCGAGAGGTTATGTTAGTCGATGATATTGATAAGGCCATTTTAGACGAAGATTTCATATCTATTTGGAGACAAATCCAAAAGGCATTCATAAATCAATATAACCCGATAGTTAGTGCTCAAAGAGCAGAGGATGCATACGACGATTTCAAACTGCAAGAATCTATGTCAGCCGACAAATTCGTTAGTTCGTTACAAGATCTGTTGATGGAAATCGACCCAAATATGCCGCCAGCATCCATAGTCAGAAAAATTCATCGAAAGCTTGATCCAAAATTAGCAAATCAGATAACAAAGCCATACCTCAACTGTCCAGCGAAGACTAGCGATTATTTTAAAAGAATATCGCGCAGAACAAGCTGAAGCATTGAAGCAAATTGGTTCCAAACAAGATCAGACCAAAGACTCCGATGACAACATTCCGACGAAAATGATCCGGAAGAACGAAGAAAAGACTGAAGATAATAAAGTCTTGAAATTCGATGGGTACTGCAACAAATGTTCATCCTACGGTCACAAAGACGTAGATTGCTAATCGAAGAAAGACAATCCGCAATTTCGAGGAAAACTTCCAGGAAGAGGAGGTTTCCGTGGATTATCACGAGGATTTGAGCAAAATTCTCAACGAGGCAATACAAGAGGCAGAGGTCGAGGAAATAACTTCCGAGGAAGATTCAATCAAGGTCGAGGTCGAGGTAACTTCAACAACGATAACGGTCCGAAACCGAAAACAGTGAAACAATTGCTCGAGTCAATTGAAGCCCAGACTAGAACGGTCCAGCTTAATAGAAATGAAGTCCCGAATCGAACCGTCAACATTGCAAAAGACCAGCCGACCCGTACTGTCTACGTCGATAGAGATTCTGCATCATCAGGCAGAACGGTCTTTGTTGAAAGATCACCGGAAGATCGTCGTGGTCGACGTCATGTTGTCCAGCCGGAAAACTAAATTGTCTTTTCCTGCGGGAGAAGACATATCAGCCTCAGAAAATTATTATAAGACACTCAGATAGTGATGATAATTATTATAGTGCATCGAAGTCAGAATTAAATTCCAAGTATATGCCCGCTACTACTAAGAATTTAGATAACTTTCAATTAAACAAAGCTCAGTGGAAGAGTAATAAGACTTGTAATAATAATAATACAGACAGCGATCACTATTCTGACACTACAGAAAAAGAAGATTTTGAAGCTAAGCTCAGATTAATACCCAATAACTTCACAGACGATGAAGCAGTATTGAGAAAAGAGCACAAAAGACTTCAAAAAGCAGCAATTAATTCAAGTGACATAGTGATATTATTACAATTGCTAAATAATAAACAAGTTGAAGCAGTCGTTGATACTGGCGCCAACTTATCTTGTTAGTCGGCCCATGTGCATATTATATACAAACCAAAAGTCCAGAATCAATTCAGATTCGCGAGCATCAAAATAAGCCTTATGGACAGTTTGTAGAAGGTTGTAATGACTTTTATAATAAAACTGCACGTATATTTTATAAAATATGTGACAAGAAGCAATTTACAGACTTTGCTTTTATCCCGAAAATGTCAACCATTATGATTTGTGGAATTAACTTCACTCGAAAACATAAAGCAAACATTGACATGGGACTAAATGAAATAATATTATACCCAGAAGGTAATAAGAACAATAAAAGTCAAGGTCAAAAGACATCCGTCAATAGAAGACTTGATAAAGACATTGATTTAAATATATTTGATCAAAGTGACTTCAACGATACTATTGACATTGACGAGACCGATACCATCACCAACAAAAATGTGAATGTGAATGATCCAAAAGAACCGTTAATCAGAAAGGCAAACTTCATATCTACACATCATCCTTACGAAATAATGCCTAGATCTTTCGAACTTATTTGGTTAAAGTGCGCGAGAGCTCAAGATAATGAAGATGCTCTCATATATCTAGATCAACGCAAAGCACCAAAAGGTATATTATTAGGCTTTCCACTTACCAAAATAGAAAAAGGTCTTGCGTTCACATACGTCTTTAATCCTACCAACCGAGTTTTTCATTTACCACAACAAAGATATATGGGTCATTATGAAAAAATCAATAAAGACGCTATTAAATATGAACTTGACGATAGAGAGCAGAGGTTCCAAAAGCCACAAGTTATACAAGAGCCTATAGGTCTATTTAGGCCCAAATATCAATCAACAACAAGAGGATATTTGTATGCAATTTATCTCCAACAATAGAGACATGTTTGCAAAATCTGATGATGAATTACAAGAACTTAACTACCGACCAGTAGTTATTGATACTGGAAACAACCCTCCAGTATACAGAGCACAATGACCTTGCCCTCAATTCGCAAGAGAAGAACTTAAACGTCAAAAAGACAGAATGCTAGCCGAAGGCATAATTGAACCTAGCACCAGCCCATACAACAGTCCAGTACTATTAGTCAAGAAGTCTAATGGAGAATATCGTTTTTGTCTTGATTTACGTAATTTGAATAAACAAGTTATTCAAAATACAACGAAATGAGTATGAGCCCTCATGGAGCAAATTGGTTCATCACACTCGATTGTCTTCAGGGTTTCCTACAAAGATCGTTAGACCCCGATTTCAAGGAGAAGACAGCATTTTCCATTCCCTCAGGAGGAAAATACCACTATACACCAGACTTTCATTTGGCTACATCAATAGCACGGCCGAATACCAGGCCATGATGGATGACATTTTAGGCAATTTGAAGTTCTCCATAGTACTAGTCTACGTAGATGACATCTTGATTTTTGCATCCACTTTCGAAGAACTTTGGCGAAGATTCGAAATCGTTATGTTGAGATGTAGAAGATACAATTTAAAATTCAAACTCAACAAATGCAAGTTTGCACATAACGAAGTTAAATTTTTGGGAGATATCTTTGGAAAAGATGGAAGAAAGATTGATCCAGAAAAGGTCCAGTCTATAGTTAACTTTCCTAAACCAACCAAGATCAAGGACGTCAGATCATTCATCGGAATGACAGACTATTTTAAGAAGTATATAAAAAACTACGCCCATATTGCAGCACCGCTAAATCAGATGAAAAAGAAAGTGCATCAAGAACTTCATTTGGGGACCTGAACAAGAGCAAGCTTTCCATGACTTGAAAGAAGCTTTGACCACCGCACCAGTCCTACAACATTTTAATCCTTTAGCAAGTCTTATGATTGATACCGACGCATCCGGATATGCAGTGGCAGGAATTTTGTTACAGACCACCGATGAAAAAAATTATTCAGTCGTCGAATATACATCCAAAATGATGACCGAAGCCGAACAAAAGATGGACGCCCGAAGTAGAGAAGCGTTAGCAATATTACATAGTCTCAGAAAATTCCGCCAATACATCTTTGGACGAAGAATCATCGTTAGAACAGATCATGATTCCCTTAAGTATTTACTCACCATTAAAGACCCACATGGTAAATTAGGACGTTGGGCCATGGAACTCGCCAACCAAGACATGCAGATTATTCATAGACCAGGGACGAAAATGCAACACGTGAAATGCTTATCTCGTTACCCAGTCCGAAATCTCAAAATCCCGTTACTCCGAACTTTGAGAGTAGAGATGGAGGAAGAAGAAAAATTACTACAGTTGACCACGGGAGGAAATTCCAAAATCTTTGCAAAATTGCAGAGAGAAGAGCCAAAACTTAAAAAGATCATAGATAAGTTAATATCATCAAAGACTTCCGTTCGCATCAACAATGGTCAAATTATCGGAAAGAATTACGCCATTATACATGACATTCTGTATAAAATTAACAAACAAGTCTCAGGCAACCCATGGAAATTGATAGTACCATCAAAACTCCGAGCCGATGTCTTGAAACTAGTTCATGACTCTGCAACCGCAGGTCATGGAGGATTTTTGGCAACATACATCTTGCCCAGATCAAGAGTGCGTCCAGTGCCAACAACAAAATCCGAGGAATGACAAAGCGGAAGGAGCCCAAATCAGTTATCCGCCAACGACAAGAGTGTTCCAGCGTATAGCCATAGACTATATTGGTCCTTTACCTAGAACCCACAGAGGAAATCAATATGCATTAGTCGCCATTGACTATACTTCAAGATTTCTTTTCATCATGCCATGCCGTACAGCAACAGCAGAAGATAGCAAAAAACTATTATGGCAACATGTTTTTATGAAAGTAGGTCTGATACTAGAAATAGTGACAGACGGAGGTACACATTTCACCGGAAGTACCTTTGAACTTGACTTCTTAAAAGACCATAATATCAAGCACTTCATAGTTTCACCTTACTCTCGACAGAGTAATTGAGTCATCGAACGAAGTAATCGAGATACGAAGAACGCCATTCGTAAGTATCTAAATGAAAAACAGACCAATTGGGATTTGTTATGTCCTCAAGTCGAATTCACCCACAACACCATAGTGGAATAGGAAGCTCACCATTTTTTGTAGTCCATGAAAAGGAACCAATAATTGTAGCAGACTTAATGACTCCTGTTGCAACCACATTGACACCGACATTGCTCGAGAACCAGCAGCGAAATCAGTCGCAGGCGATTGATAAAGCCGTCAATTCGACAGCCCAGCAACAACTAAAAAGAAATAGTCAAGCAAACATGAACCGTAATATGCATTCATTTTGTATTAATGAGTATGTCGTTATTAACACAATGCTGAAAGGATTGAGTCCACGATGGAGCCGCCCTTTTATCATCAAGGACATAGTTGGCCACAGTGAGTTGATCGTTGAGGATACTGATCCTGATGCACCAACAAAAAGAAGACGAGTCCATATCCATAACGTCAAGCGATGGCATCCAGCCGAAACTTGGTGTCGAGATTTTGGTCATTTAAATAATAAAAATACTAATGACAACCAGAGGCAAGAAAATATTCAAAGGAGTCGCGACCCGAGAATTATTTTCGACAATAGACCATCCAATTCTAATATTGTCAGCCCAAACCACCCACAGCACAGAAGTCCAAGGACAACTCGAGTAACCGAAGATTCTGTGAGACCAACAGATAAGTCAAAATACCATCACACGACATATCAGCCTACACATCAATATCAGACAAGATATAAAAAGAAATTCATTGTTCAAGACAGGCCATCTTCGACAGTGAATTCAAATAGACATTTAAATTACATAAATAGACAAAACAACAGTTATTTTAAATTCAGAAATGACATCCCACCACGATTTCGATACTTGTATTCGAAAAAGGTTCAAGATTCAAATCCACTTCAGAAGGAAGAATCTACGAATAAAGATACTTTAGTCAAATCAACAGTGGAAACTTCAATTCCAGATTTACATAACAGTGACATTAACCTAGATAATAGTGATAGTGATATTGAAATTATTACTGACAGTACCGTTCTAAACTCTGATACTAAATTTAGTCAAAAGAACGCCGTTAGAAATAGTTCTAATGTGAATAGCAACAGGTTATGTTATAAAAGACAGTCTCAAAATGTAATGACTGGCCATTCAGAAACCACACATAATAATTTCTGTGAAATGAGCCCTGAATCAGATAAAATGACTGCACAATATTTTAAGTCTAATATTAATTCAAATAACCCTGACAAACATAGTGCTCAAATGCGTAAATTTAATGTCAGTAGAATAAGTTTAACTATTCCTAAGACTAGAGTAAATATTCATCAAACTCCGAAAATTATCAGTGTTTGTGAATAATAACAATATTGATAAAAGTAATAGAGACTTACCTGTTCACCAACCGCGAAACGACGAAGACCAAGAGATTGATTCTGAGTGCAAAATGTGTTTCGATGCTAATTCCAATATTGATAAAGACACTAACGACGAAATCAATTGGATTATGCATAAAAATAAAGACTTTTTATGTTCAACATGGTCTTCGCACGAGGTTAAACTTTATGTGAACAAAATGTACAGTTACCAGTAGTGAGAGAAGAGAGAGAGATAATCCTTATTCACTTTATTTCGAAAAGTGACGACTATAGAATTCAGTTACTCAAGACTTACATATTTAAATACGTCCAGAGGAACTTTATTCAAAGCTAAGTTACGGACGTCGAATAATATGTTCCATATCCTTAATGTTTATGCAACTAATTCGATAAGGTGAAGTTAGTCTTTTCAGAAAATAAGATACTAAAGAATATTAATTCTATTATCTCTTAGTACGACTAGTCGATATAATAGAAATAAGAATAAATGGATTTTTTACCTGAAGTCAAGCATATATTAACTCCCCGCAATCAGGAATTTGATCGCCATTTTAATTTGCGTTTCTACCTTCGCTAAAAAAACCATTAGGAAGGCTGTAAAGAAATGAACATCACAAGTGGAAACGACAAGCACACGATTTTAGTCAGCTTTAAGAATTCAGTCCAAGAACTTTTTCACCTTCACTCGCACACTCCAGTCCGACCAGATAGCAACTCTTAATAAATCTCCCGCTGTGAAGCAATTCATTTCAATAGTTATTTAAAACTAGCTACTCTAAGTTTATTACAATCGGTTCGTCAAAAGTTAACACTATAACTTTTTTAAAGTGTATCTCAGTCTATATTAGTAATTTATTATTTGTTATTAAGTGTACCACTACTACATATCAGTAAGTAAAATATTTGTTTATTTCTAAGTCAAGTCAAATCAGCTTTGTCGGGTTATATGATATTCTGTTGTATAAAATTTTATTTATTATGTAATTGTATTAATAGTATTTATTACTATCTTCTAAACAACAAAAAAGTCTCATTTACATATTTGTATGTAAATTTGAGCCGACAACTGTCCTTGAAACGGCATTCTTTTCGAATCCTATCCGTTATTCTAAACTCAAGGAGATCCACTTCACAATATATTGATCTGATATTAATCCGTATTTTCTTATGTAATTACTTTATCCACAGTGGATTCCGATACTTCTTTGAGTGATATTTTGCATATTCTCAAGAAGACACGACTCATGAAACGGACCTTGCTATTCAAATCGATGCAAATCGCGTCTGCCGACGATCGCGGAGAGATAATTTGTAGACTGAAGGACCTGAAAGAATATTTGGAGAAGAAACTCCAACCACCAGGATTGATGTCCAGACTCAACGACCAACTCCCATCCTGCATGGATTCCATTCTGGGGATGACAACCCACGATCTAACCTCCCTTCATCCAAAATGGAGAGAGCTGAACCAGAGAGCCGCGCCCATCGAAAACATCGAACGTAATATTATGTACCATATGTCAACTAGTTTTGATTTCATTGATGACAGTGATGAAGAATACGACTCATCAGTCTTCGAGTCACCCGAGGTAAATAACAAGAGGTTCAATGAATTTGAGACCTTTCAAAGAAGATCATCATCTTCTCAGTCGTCTTCAAGTGTCCAAGGAAGAAAAATATTGATTCCAGATAGAACAGTTAAGATTGTTAGACTTCCGACACAAGAACTACAGCCCACGAGGCCAGAAGTAGCCATGACCCGAGGTCAACCGCAAAAGCGACGATTTATTGAAGAGGTCAAAATAGAGGTCCGACCACCCAAACTATGGGAAGATAATGACAACCCGTTCAAGGACCAGAGTCCAGATGTGGAATTAATGCGACTTATCGATAGTCTACCAGACCCTCCAATGACCCCGCAGAGAGTAAACAAAATTACAAAAAAACCAGACAGAACCTTTTACGCCAAATCAGATGGATCAGAGCGTGCCGACGTCAGTGATAGTCCCTCCGAAAAAGATTCGTCCGACTGCAACGTTTACTGCAACAGTTGAAAGAGTCCAACGACGCCGTCGAAGTAACGAAATCCTAGATCTGTCGTTGCAAGATATAATAAGACAGAGTCCACAACGATACAGAGTTCATTCCGTTACGTCTAAATCACAACAACAATTTAAGATTAAAGGTCCGATACCTACGACGCACCCTGATGTTCCGGATTATGTTTGTAATATGGCAGGAATTCGAACGTCAAGACTTGTTCTGCCCATCCAACAAGTTTGGATTAACACTGACCTTTTCCCAAAAGGCGAGGAGAAAAATCTTCTCCTCGCCTTTAAAAAAGAGTCTTAATTGTTGATCCGAGTCCTTACTTTCAATATTTGAGAAGACCTTGCGGACTCCGAGATGATTTTTTAACTAACACTATCGGTGCAGAAGTTAAGATCACCCCATTCGACAAACAAGATACTTGCAAGCTTCGTCTACTGGAAATGTGCGGTCCCAAGACGAGAATCGTCAACGCACTATTTATAGTAAAGGAATGGTTCCTTCAGGAACGGGATCAAGACAAATTCAAACGACAATAGGCAAGATATGTAACCGCTAGACTAGCAGCCATCCCGATGGAGATAGTGCCTTTTTGGAGCATCGACCCAAACAATCCTGTGCCAGCTCGAAAGCTATGCCACCATTGCTATAAAGAAGACCACATTACAGTACGATGCCCTACGGAAGCCGACCGTAAGAAGAAAGGCTATCCTTCCCTCGAATAAATAAGTCAACACTCCAGGAGTCTATGGTAATGAGTAAGTCTAAATATAATAAACATTTATTATAGTCAATTATTAAACTCCACCGACCCTGTAGAGATTTTTTTTGTTATATTTAAAAGTCCTATAGAGGCATTTGTAAAAAGTCCTTATGTATAGGCATTTGTAGTATTAGGCATTTGTAGAAAGTCCTTATGTATTAGGCATTCGTAGTATTGATTAGTAGAAAGTCCTTATCAATTAGGCATTTATAGTTATTACTTTTGTACATATGACAAGCAAAGTCATATATTTTTGAATTTTGAAATTGACAATAAAGACCTCTGAGACGCATATTAACATAATATTTTGTACAAATATTCCCGTCGAATATTTTTCTTGGGTATGATAAGCCACTCATAGTCTAAAATCATAAGTAAAAAGACCTCATCAATAGGCATTTGTATTTATAATATAGTTCATTATCTATCTGAAAAATATTCTGTTGAGAATATACCTTGTCAAAAGTCTACCGTATAGGCTTTATTGTAGTTCGTTTATTCTTAAAAGACCTATAGTTTAGGCATATTGTTGTACATAGAAAAAACAGATCACTAAGACAATTTTTTTAGCATTGATTATGTTGTATACCTACCTGTCGTTGTCCGTAAATATTATTGTTATTTTTACCCAAGTAAGACCATTAATTTGAGGTCAAATTAAAAATGACCTTTGGGGTATGTAAGAATGATATGGGATTAACCCCAGGAGTAATAATGACAGTAGTATGAGAAGGAGTTATGAGGAGAGACTCCCCCGAGCCATAGGCGAGGGACCGCTAGGAGCGGAGGAAAGGAGAAACACGTTCAACAACATCTAAGTTGGTTCTACGGTCTCGCTGCGATAAGAGCTCTGCTCCTAGATAGGGAAAAGCCGTATTAGATAGGAAAGAACATTTATTGTCTTTGTGAATAATCTTGTGTAAAAGATCAGAATAAACAATTATAGAGTCTGTCTAATTGTAAAAGATTTGAAAGTGTTGAGGTGAACATTGATTGTTTAGGTGTGTTAATAATCACTTAACTTAACCGTCAGGGACGCGAAGTCTCACCCTCTCATTATGCGAGTAAAGCATCTCCCATAGTCTTAAGAAAAGTATAACTCACACACACACCTCATAGTCTAATTAAAGTATACTAATTCCCCATAAATATCATAAATATATCTATAGTCAATAGTGACTCCGGGTTACAATCCCATAACGTTACAAATAATATTAAAATGTGTTACGGAAATTATTATTGTAAAAACAGAAGTGCAAAATGTCTTGTAATCTTCTAATATTTTCAGCGTCAAATAACTAATGAACTTGAATAAATTATTACTAAAACCAAAGCCAACCCTTACGATAAAAGACTACGAGACAATAGACAATATGCAAACTCGTCAATTAAATGCATGGCGATGCTTTTAAAAAATGCAATATTATTACGCTGTAAAAATTGGAGATTGTTTACAACTTTTCAGTGCATTTTAAATTTGTGACACAGCATCTTCACTTTATTTTTTTTCGAAAAGCTTTTTTATTTGATTGCAGTGGTGGGAAGTTATAATTCGTAATAAATGAAATTAATTGTCAATTTTAATAAACGAAGAGTACTTTAAAATTTGAAAACTAATATTTAATCTATTATCCAATATTTCGAAGCCAGGTCA
>JAQGAK010004453.1:0-12213 GCA_034696945.1 Lipothrix lubbocki
TTCTGATGTAGATTTGCTGCAAGTGGATTTGCTGCTAAAATCCTATTTATTTGCTGCTGCTTTAAATATTTCCCTTTCAAAAACCCTGTATACTATTCAAATATTTAAATAATTTCCACGGTTTGAGGAGCACAATTACAACCGTAATATTTTTACCTGTATCGATCATGTACGGCTAGCAAGAACCTAATCTAAATCATCCCAGGCTTTTAAGCTATACCTAATTTTTTTTCTGTGGGAAAAATCATTTGATTGGAATCATTATTATAAGTGACGAATTAATAAATATACGGATTATAAAAATATTGGATTTTTCATCGCAAGCGCAATACGCTTCTTTTCAAGCAATAACGATTACAATATTTTGAGAGTTTAAATCAATGTTTATTGCAATAAAATCTCTGTTGAAATATATGAACGATTCTTTGCGTGCAAACTGACAATTGTAATAGTTTTATAATTAAATTTGTTTTCATTAAAAATTTGTTTTATTAAACCAAATTTGAGTATTAAAATTCTATTTCTGATTGAAGATACTAAATTGGTCTAAATTGTGATTTTTAAAAAGACTAATTTAGTATTATTATTCCATATTTGAAATAATTTGTAGATCACTTAAATATATTGATTTTATGTGAAATCGCAAAAATATAAATATAAATGTTTTCATAAAATTCACACTTTAATGAACCGCTGTTGTCAAATTTTGGAAATGAGCAAAACAAAGGTTCAGTTAGTTTTGACGTGACTTTAACGCTGCAGCCAAAATCAGGAAAATTATTCAGTTTTATATTTCGATTTAGAAAATGCAAAATCTAAAATGTAAAGGTAAATGAACAGTGATATAAAACGTTTTATTGCAAATTAACTCCCTTTAACTTTTTTAAAATAAAAAGTCCCGAAGTCTCCCTACACTTCCAGCTTGGTTTTTAAAGACCATCATCATCATCAATAATAATATGCCATGCCTGAAAAACGGAATGGAAAACATAACAATTAAAATTCATTGATTCTAGGGTAACTTTTTAACTAAATTCGCAAAAAAAAATGTCTCACTTGTCTTTGGTCGCTAATTTAGTTTGCAGAGTTGAAAAACCTAGATTTTTAGCACTGGATCACACGTTTAATGAATATTATGAATGAAAATTAAAAAAAACCGAGGAAAGTTGAACCTAGAAAATTTAATTTCCTTTCATTTGAGTCCATGTTCATGTAAATCGGCTGAGTTATGTGGTCCCTACCAGCAAATCCCCGGAAGCCTTTTCAAAGCGCTTGGTGCTCCCATTTGAATACATGGAGAGTAAAAAAAATTAATTTTGTGCAAAAACGGGTGTGTTAAATTTAATTGTTCGAAAATCTTATCGGTTAAAAGTATATTAATAATATATTATTAAAAAGTGAAGTATATGGTTGTATTAAAATTTGTTGAATTTTCTTTAGTTGAAATATTTCAAGTTCAAAATTTTGAACCAAAGTTTTTAGTTGAAAAAGCCTTTGGTTAAATCGTCCTAGACCCCTTTCAGCTCGAGAATAATTCTAATTATTTTTATAAAGTAATTATCTTATGATAAAGCAAAATACATTATGAAATGCAGAGTTGGATAACTTTATCATTCCGTTTCGTTATTCGCTACAAGTTATTTGTACAATAGTTTTGTTTTTCATTTCCGTTTTCGGTACGCCGACACAAACGTTATTGTTAATAACGGTATTATCCAAATTCGTTATGTTTTTAACGTTATTTGATTATGACTTTTATTTTCGCTTAAAAGTAGTAAAAATTAAATATTAAGTATTATATTATTACTAAAAAGAGCTGAAAATTTCATTAAAATGGTATTTAATTGGTTTAAAGCATGAAATGTGCCAAAGTTTGATTCAAAGTAGCAAGAAAATTGTACATTTTAGGGAAAAAAGCTGACATATATTTTTTTCCGTTTTCGTTATCGTTACGGTATTTATATTTTATTGTTACGTTTTAATATCGGTATAAAATTATATTATTTTTTTCGTTATCGTTTTCGTTATTATAACGTTATGTCGTATTTTAGCGTTAATAGCGTTATTTATAACGTTATTGAATAACGTTATCCAACCCTGGTTCTAATAAAATTTTTTGGGATTAGATTGAATACTCATTTAACTTTCACCAAACTTTTCATGTAGATATTCGACTATAGAAGAGTTTCAGTTGGATTGCGAGACTCTGCTTCATGGAATCGCTGTGTTTTTTGGACTTGAACAGTTGAAGAAAGGTCAAAACGCTGCTGCTGCTTTCCAGCGGGAGGTTTTACATGACATTCAAGTAAGACACGTTATAATATAATAGTGTTAACTACTAGAGTTTTTATGAATATAATGTGACTACGAATTTTTGCAAAAATTTGCTTGTAATTTCTTTTTGTAATAAATGCCTCAAGAAACACGTAAACGAGTCTTAAACATTTCGAAAACTTGGTGTTGTGTAAATTACAGGAAATCAGGTTGTGTCCTGACTGTTTCCGGAGTTCAAATGAGAAGAGCCATCCGTGGTGGTTCTGTCTTCCATGTACTGTACCTCACTCAGTTGTTTGGGCTAAACAATCTGGATATCCGTATTGGCCAGCAAAAGTTATGAAAAAAGATGGAAGTAAATTCGACGTAAGATACTTTGGGGGCAATTACGAAAGAGGAATGATTGACATTAAAAACATTCAACCGATTGAAACTCCATTGGGAAATCTTCGCATTCGTAAAACTGCTGCATGGAACGAAGCCTACGATGAACTGCAAAAATTCCAAGAAATTGCACTGGATGGAACGAAAGTAGAGCTGCTGCCTAAATCGAGGGGTGGTAAAGGAGCTTCACCATCAAAAGCTAATACTTCGACATCTAAATCCAGAGGTATTTTGCAGTTTTTCAACGCTTCTGGACTAATTGTATCAATATTCGGGGAATTTTTATGTCATAATATATTGTTTATTTCTTTAACTTAGTCGTTTTCCAAAGTGAAAAGTGTGACTGCACAATTTTGTTCTTAAAAATGTTTGTTATTTGTCTTTTGTTTCTGTGGCCCATGTTATAATTATACTCTATGAATGTAAGTATAATGATTTATTCAAGTTCCGTTTGGCAACATGCAGCAAGATATTCACACGGTTTTTCTAAACATGCTTATTTGTTGATTTTACGAAAAGATCGACTCATTGACAATCGTAACTTTTCCTTTATTTTTTCTAAGTTGACGACAGAACTGATGAAAAGTGTACTAACTGCTCAAACACTAGCAATTGATCGGACTAACTTGAGCTCATACTTATCAAATGTTTGTTAACTGTAATCATTATTTTACAGCTGGAAGTAAACGTGCTGCAACATCTAGCCCTGTCGAGGAAGTATCGCAAAAGAAACCACGGAAATCAGCTGGAGTAGGTCGGAAAAGTGCGACGGTTCAGGCTACAACCCCAGTAACTGGTCGTGCCAGGAAATCATTGAACCAAACTATAAGCTCACCAATGACAGGTAGCTCTACGGGTGTCCAATCAAACGGAGTGACTCTTTCAACCAAAAAGAAGGCAGCTACTCCTAAACCCAGCAGTTCCGCCACTCATCGAAGGGACTCTACAAGTCGACTTACTGACTCCCCTGTCGCTGTTAGTTGTTATCCTGTTTTGAAGAATTTTTTTTAACGATTCTCTAGTTTTAATGTCATGTACTATGTCGTTTATAGGGTCGCTCTAGAGTTCTGTCAAAGGACATATCGTTTGATAGCGGCGAACACTTGGATCAGGAAGATGTGGATTTTATAAAAACCCTTGTTGAGGATATTGAGGCAGATGATTCCCTTAGCGGAGATGCCTATTTTTCAGAGGAGGAACAAGATGTAATTGCTTACTACACTACATAAGCTAATATTTTATTTTCATCAATGTGTGAAGTAATGCAATGTAAACCACCTTGGTCTATTTTAGGAACATCTTGACAAGGTTTCTGAGGATGCTGTGTCCTCATCTGTAAACGAAAGCAAGAAAGGCAGGAATGTGTATGTACAAACAAGTTTCTCTGGAATTACTGGACGCTTGGATGCAATGAAAGACAGCATGGTGGAATATCTCAAAAAAGTCAAAGAGAGACAAAGTCAAGACACATCAGCACTGAAGAAAAAACAATGGGTATGTTTATTTCTTTCCAAAAATGGTCTTATCAGATGTCACATAGTTGATCATTGCTACATATTTGTTTTTCTACATTGCTATTTCTTGTCTTACAGTGTTACCATTGCGAGCGGGAGGCAATTTACCATTGTTGTTGGAACACAGCATATTGTTCAATTGAGTGTCAGCAGTTGCATTGGACAAAAGAACACAAGCGACTCTGCCGTCGTAAGAAAGCTACTAATTAAATTGATACTTGACTTGGTGTTGCTTCTGTTTCCTTGTATCTTCCGACGTACTCACTTTATTTTGAGATCGGTTTCACCTTGTTTTTGGTATTGTAATTATTATTATTAGTTCGTACATGGTACATTTACCTATTTTTGTAGGTTACTTTGCTTCCGTCTTACATTTATTTATGTTATCAGCTTCACATTTTGTGCATAATCAATATGATTTCCACTTTATTCAAAATTCTGGATTGATTAGTGCTTTAATAATATTTACGATCTCTTTAAGAACTGTATGAATGACTCCCCCTCCTCGATCGACATATTTTACTTGATATTTCTGGATTAAAATGTAATTATATTTGTATGTAATTTTAATAATGGCGTTTGATGATCATTAAGCTGACCTTCGCAACTAATATTTTATAAGTCTAGTTTGTTCCTAACTTCTTTTGTTGTCAAGAGAAAAAATAATATTTACAATTTAACACGCGAGGTCTTTCTACATTCTTGAAAATACAGGAGGTGCAGGGATCGCGCTTTGTCTCTGTAACCTACAGTCTAGTTGCTAAATTTATTTGCCTTCATTTATGTTAATTGGTTTGGTTTTCCTTGAGTTATTTAGTCAATTCATGCGCTAGTTATATTTGCCATTCATTTCAGCAGGTTCATTCAATTTGAGTAATTTTCCCTGGAATTGTAGTGACTTATTACGTTCATTGGCTACCGTTTCGTTGTCATTTACATTCATAGAGCAGCAGCTTCTTAATTATCTTCAGTATAGGAATGGTTATAGTGTACAGTGAAGTGTAATTGCGTGGTACGAAGTTCTGTTACGCACTCTGAGGCATCGTAAACTAACTAAACAGTAAAGCTATTTTGGCTTCCATATTTTTTTTTAAACTTAAGCTTAAGCCTCCGATTTGATTTGTATGTAACCATTGTGTGCAAGTTTGTTTAAGTTTTCATTTACTTTCATGTAGATTACTACAACTTAGTTATTACTTCTTAAGTTTTCTTTGACAGTTATTGTAATAATTTTACTTACGTCAGTGCATGTAATTCTATATCCTGAATGAGTAAACATTATTGTGACATTATCGTGAGAATTGATTGACTCTTGGCTCCTTGCATTTTGCGGATATGAATGCTAAATTTTTAGTTGCTGCTAGCTAATCGAGGTAAATTATACATAGACAATGATTAAAAATTTGAAAACAAAGGTGTTTCAGTCATATTTAAAGTCCTCAAATTTTCCCAAAAGGTGTACGGCGTGATCGAAGTGGAACTGGTAACAACAATCAAGGAGCGGATGACTACTAATTTGAGTTTGTGTATTCTTGGAATACTTATTAATACATTTTTACTATACTTATAATTATAAATTATTTCTAGATCTTCTTGTTTATTGTTTGGTTCCTTAATTCTTATGTTTACACTGTTTATGTTAAGTTAAATCTCTAAATGAATATTTTACAACTTTTAATAATAATAAGTTTTGATGTTTAAGGAATATTGTAACTTTACTTTACATTGTATTGTAACTCACATTAATAATGGTTCTATTAATTTCCTGCGAAACCTTTGTAGCGTATAAGCTAATGTACTGTTTATTTTGTATTGTATGAACTGATACCATTATTACTCTAGTTTATGACCACACAAAAGTCATGTGTCTGTAAAAATTAAAAAAAAATATAACTGTATAGTTAGTGTGTCACCTGCACATTAACCGGACTTTGTTTAATAAACTTGCATACATTTATATTGTTGTTTAGTATCTCAAAAACCAAGGTGGAAAGAGCTTGAAATGGGCAAAGAGCAAAACGTTATGGTTGATTTCTTCAGTTACTCTTGTTGGTCAGATTCAGATTTGTAGTGCTCATTGTTTTGTCGAAATTTTCGACGAGGCTTACTATTAGTTTGTAATTGTAATATTACTATGCTAAATAATATGAAAAAAATGTTAAATATCAGCAGGACAGAAGAGTATAATCCTATACGAGTATACTTATATTTCGAGTGAAAATTGTATGACTGAGGTGATTCCTTGTAGATAAGTTATATTATAAAAATAATTGATGTCGTAAAATATTACTTTATGTTAATTAAACTAGTAAACGCACTACACAACTAAAAATGAGAAAAAAAACGTTCCGTAGTTGAAACTTTTAAATCTTGAAACTTCTGTTGTTAGTTAATATATTAATGACTGTTTCATAATTCATATCTCGGATTGTGGAGCTTGTAAATGGAACTCTAGGATGCTGCTACCGGAACTGGGAGTTTTTAGTTCCATCATACAAATATGAACATATTATTGACCTGTGGCAAGTTCTCGTGATTTTATATAAACTTGGGACGATGACACATGATGTCTGTTTGACATGTGTGAGAACCACGCCGAAGTTGAATTGGACCTAAACCAAGATGAAGATTCGCGTATATAACCTATACTCATATTTTTTTAATGTAATCTAGTACCTACATTGTATCATTTTGCTTAAATATTTACTGATATGTCATCTCTCCTTGCATGGAGGGATAAGCTATAGCATAGCATGGCTATAGATATTGTTTGCTTGTACTTTTAAATACTATTTACTGTATTATTCCTTTCCTATTAACTAAGAAAGTGTAAAACAAGTGTGCATGAATCCTAATAAGTATAGATTCATTAGTAGTATTTCTGCTTAGAAAATGCAGAATCAACGTAGAAAATGAATTGTAAAATTTTGGCTTGGAAGCCATAGAAGATTGCTTTGTACTCCTATATTATTCAATAATATTTTAGTAGATACTTACAAACTTACAATGTCGAAATTAATGTTGTCAAGAGTCAAATCACTGAGGGGTAGAAAATAAATATGATCATTAGCGATGAAGTTGTAAACAAAGCATTGCTTGAAACGTCAGAGATGATTTACAATGCTGCTGGAAACACTTCAATGAATTCCTTTTGCTATGCTTGTAATCCTGACAATTTTCAAAGCAACTGGATCTATGTAAATTTAATTGTTTTGTTTTAATTTGAGCATTATACAGTTGTTGTTTAAACATAAATATATCTAAATATGAAAAACATATATATAATAAAATACCAAGCTGTGTGGAGTATTGTGCTCGTAAATGCATAAATGATAATTTCCATTTAATGCATAAAATACCGCGTTTAAGCTGGACATACAGATAGTTGAACACAATATTCTTACTTACAGTAAAGTAGTTTACAATAACAAGGTTCCATATTATGATTTTACAAAATATATGAGAAAATATCACGAAATAGAACAATAAAAACTAATTAGCACTTCTACAGCTCACATTTGGCAAAAATTAGCATTAACTCACTCCATATCACTTTCCCCCTGTAAATGACGAGGTATAAGTACAGTAATACTAAACGACGAAAGAAGTTGTGCCTTTACTTTATACAACTTTCACAACTGAAGTGAAATTGGCTGCGGTCGCCACCAAAATACATGCCCTACATCACTGATACAGATACAAGGAATGACCGACCATTATTGATCTTCCGGAGAGCCATGACAACCGCAGAGGTCTCAAGCACAAACAAACCTTTCAAAGGTATTTTGGTTGGTAAACTAGGAATTAAAAGTTGATCAATATTTGACTGACATTCCTAAAAATTAATTAGTATGGAAGAAAGTAGACCTAGCACTAGTAGTAGACCACAAACTGCCCAATCATCCGACTCACAATCACAATCCCAAGGATTACCTACAAATCGACCCTCGTCCAGACGGAGATACGGAGAAGCCATGACAGCCAGAGCAGTATGTGTGCATATTTAATTCCAGTGAATTATTTTACTATTTATACTACTATATTACATTTTGTATTGTGTGTATAGTCAATTCAGGAATCCACTATTATAAAAATAAAAGTAAACAGGGTGGTTCTTATTAACAGCCAGGGGTATTGCGAGAAAAATCATAAAAAATACGATATACCTATATTTATTTAGTTAAGTTTGTATTTGTGCAGTTATTTTTAGTATTTGTGCAGGTTTTAAAGAAATAATCTAATATTATTGTATTTAAGGTAATTTATGTATAGAGAATAAACAGAGTAATAAAAATTAAATCCGAATCGTGTGTATAGAGACCTGACAGTCGTACTGTCATGGAGCAGCAAAGGCCAATGAGCAAGCTGGCCCGCTTGCAGACTGCTGCACGTCCAGCAACAACTTTTCGACAAGTGACAGCAATGCGAACGTCCACGGCACGTCCTCCAAGTGGCATTTCCACTTCGCTCCATGCCCCAGTATGTTTTTTTTGAATTGAGCTTTTTAAATATTTAAAATCACATTAGCTATAAGCTTTAGCTTTACACAACCCAATTTTTTATTGTCATTTTCCATTTTACTCATTGCATTGTCAATTGTCATCCTCTCTGTAATTAAGGTAAATGTAATGGAACGACCGGTCACCCAGCAAGGAGTGTCGGGTCTCAGAACGGCCAGAACCAGTTATGGACAGCGGAGACTCATCCATGACAAGACTTACTTCCTGGGAATTCTTCATACAAAAATGTCTGAAATCACGGGCGAAATCCAGAAACTGAATTCATCAATTGAGACTCTGGCGAAGGAGCAATCTACCTACAGTTCGTATGAAAAACGAGTGAAAGAGCTTGTTGCGGAGTTGATCGGTTAGAGAATGATCTCACATTAGTTTAGTTTGTCAGTTTGAAATGAGAATTCACAAAAAACAATCTCGGTTTTTCAGAAATGCAGGGAGAATTGGCAGACTACAACATTCTGTCGGATTTGATCGCAAGCGAGAAAGATAAGTCTCATTTGGAAGATGAGTTAAAGCAGCTCACAAACGAAAATAGGATTGAGTCCCAAAGAATCGAAGCTATTTACAACCGACGACGAGAGGCTGAAAAGCAGGTGCAGGAGCTGGAGGAAAAAATCCAGGAAGAACGTTCTAAAGCAGATGGACTTGTTCAGTCGCTTCCAAATCAGCTTCGAGAAAAGTTAGTTAATTCTCATTTAATAATCTTTGTTAATTTCCTGAATATTTCATATTTTTCTGTTTATTTAAAATTTATTTTGTAATCATTAATATATTTTTTGTAATCATTATTTATTTATTTTCCAGGTATGAAAACCTACAAGTAACACACTCCCAACTGTCCGCCGAAATGGAGCAATTGCAGCGCTCGTTGGATGAGCAAAATGTCCGAAAAGCGGATTTGTATGATAAAATCGCAAAATCTGAGCTGAAGCGACGAGCAGCTCAATACGAGGAAGAACTCTTGGAGGCTGAAGAGAAACTGGAAACCCTGGAGAAGGATCAGCAGTCTAAGGAAACACCGGAGCAAGAGCGTGAGCGTTTACTAAACCAAGTTAAACAAGATAATTCGGAAATTGCTACCCTAGAACGTCAGATAACTGAAGCTTCTGATCAGCTCCGAATGACCCAGGAGGAACTTCGGAGTTTGGAACAGGTGTTTGCATTCTTAATTTTTAGATAAGAGTTACAATCTTCGCTATTGTGGGGTTCTAATTAGAATTAGTATTTAATTTTAATATTTGAGCACGTGAAGTGTTTAATGCTTTATTTGTAGGAAATAGAAGAAAATGATTCGGAGCGTCAGCAAAAGTACCGGGAGTTAAAGAAGCGGGAGGAAGATATCGAAGATTTCATGCGAACTTTTGAAGAAGTCAAGGGCAAAGAAATTGAAGGGATCTCTAAAATAGAAAATCAAATATTTTCCATAGCAGAGAAAATATCGAAGAATACACAGTTGGCAACGACATTACCAGAGTATGGAACTTTGATTATTCATTATTTTTAATACTTTTAAGGTTTTTAGAAGGTACAATATCTCATGATTGTGAGGAAAGGATTCTCTATCGCAATTAATCTTTTAATTTTATTTTCTTACAGAAGCCACGGTCATTCCCTAACGGAAATGCGGGATGATTTAGAATTTAAGGAAACTGAGTTCGATAAAGCCAAGTACACTACAGAAGGGATTGAGCAACGCAATGAAATCCTCAAGAAGCAAATTATTAATGTATGATTAAAGCTTTGTTATCAGCATTATTAATTTTGAAATATTTTTAGCAACCAACGAAGTTCTTTGATGAAGAATTCTAAATTATTGATTTAAAAAATAATTATTATTTCAAAAAGAATTCTAAATTAATTATTTCAAAAATTACATATTTTCTCTCTTTATCTTCAGTTTGAAAACTTGGAGGATAAAATGAAAAATGAAATGAAAGCCTTGGAAGATAAAACTGAGCAGATGCAAATCGACATGAAAAAATACAAGGATGTTGACAAGTTGAAAGCTGATTCGGCCGATCATAATGCAAAGCTGCAACGGGAGTTTAAGATGCTTGAAGAAAAAACGAGACAACTCTCGGATCTTCTGAGGACTGTTCAAAATGAACACAATAATTTGAAGGTATACATCTCTATAATTTCGATATACAATTTCAACAATTAAATTACGATAAATTTCTGCAAAAAATGATATGCTATTGGTCATCGGTGTGGATCTTATTCCCAATCTTCGGCATATTTAGGGGGAACTGGAAAGCAATGAGGTTCATCGTCAGATTTCTACGCTGGAGAAAAAATGGATTCTTCTCGAGGAAGCTAATTACAATTTAAGCGAATTTTTGAAAACCAAAAAAGCGGAGACGGACTACGAAGATGTGAAAGCAAATGCTTTAGAGCTCCTCAAGGAACTCAATGTGATGTTACAGACTAAAGTGTAAAATCATTAACCATTATTTGACCGTAATTAGATTAGTATAGCAAATATTTTTATTTGCAATATATCGCGTTTTTTGCGTGCAATAAACTCTGAATTAATTATTTTAATCCTTTAAAAATGTTTATTACTAATTACTGGTGTATTTTATGTAATTAATTTAATTAGGGAGAAAATCAAAACACATGTTTGTTATCAATCATTTATCATATCACATTAATTAAGACGAATTGGCGAGGGTCAAGGGTCAACGTCAACACTTAACAATGGTTTAGCTTTTAAACAAATTATTCTTGGTCATATTATTTATAATTTTTTATAGAAATTGATTTTTATTATTTTTAACGAAATTCCCTTCATATGAGCATAATAAATTGATATTGATGATCCATTTTGAAGTTATAATTTAATAATTCTTCTGACCCACGGGTGAGTTAAAATAGCATTTTTAATATTATATAATATTTTTGCGATACTTTAGTTTCTTATTAGAAATATTTCATAATATATGCACATATATTAATATTTATATTAATCAAGTTTATTTTCCCTGCGTCTTCAAAGAGAAAATTGTGAAAACATTGAGTAACGTTCAGGCGTTCTTCTTGTTACACGCGCGAAAGTTGTATCGGGTTGGGAATGTTTATTGATCATCAAAAATCAAAATAGCGACGACAAACAAACAACGCGACTGACAACAACCCAAGGGGAAAGAAAAGAAGAATATTAAATATAAGATGTGAAAAGTGAAAAACCTATAAATATCTAAATTTGTCGTGTCCCTTATCTAAGTCATCTCCATGTAATCTCATCACTGTCATTCATTCAAATCAAGCTAAATTCTATTCTACGAAACTCGGCATAAAAACTCATCTGTGTAATAAATCTTATTTAAATACTTCATAAATTGCATCTCTTCTAAACCTTCTAAAATGTAAGTATAAATTATTTATTTACTAAAATTATTTATTTGGAAGTTTTATAAGAATATTTTTGCTTCAAATGAAAATTTGTAACCAAATTGAAGAATTATTTTAGTATTTTATAATGAGTAATGAATATAAGTTGTTTTTATAGAATCTACCCCCCC
>JAQGAK010004454.1:0-12205 GCA_034696945.1 Lipothrix lubbocki
CTTGTGGCTGATGTAGATCCACCAAGTCCCTTACTTGTGCAAGTTCACTTCGGTTAAAAGAAATGAGAATATTTGCTTTTCCTGTATTTTCAAGGGTTTTGAAAAGTTTGGAATCAATTTCAACTAATGATGATAATGAGCAGGTGATTCCAGTAAGAAACACAAATATAACTAGCGTGGACGACAAAATGGAGGGAGTCGGTGAGAGCTTCTCTCAACCTGTTTACTGTTATATTTGGCTTATGCTGGAATTCAGTTTATAATCTCACCTTCAATTTTGTTTTGCTCTTTTAGTGATAATTAGTATATCATAAGCTATTATTATCTTTCTGCATTTCCGAGAAAATCGTTTGTAGATAACAACGGACGCACTGATTTATTTTATCCTAGCATTGATTGATGAAGGCATTAGTCATTATGATGTGCGGCTAAATAGGATATTTTTGGTATTAAGCCTAGCATTTTTATACTTATAACTGTAGAAATCATGTTTGCAATCATGTAAGTGAACTCACGTGTAATTTTAATATTAGTACTTATATTTTTGACTGTCATTCACTGGAAATCAGTGCTTGCGCTGAGCGAATCTGACAATAAAATAATACATACATACATACGAGCTTACCTTCACATCTGAATGGCACAGTAAGGTCAAGTAGTGTATTATCACGACATGTAAACTCATAAATATGACAAATTGTTAGAATTTTAAGACAAAAAACTGAAAACATTACTTAAAAGTCATTAATACTTTTGGTATTGGTCATTAGTACTTGGAGACTCGAAAACATGATCCACAATATTACGAATAAACATTGGGTACCTGTAAAATGTACTACATGGATTTTTGCATATACATATATACAGTAAAGGTCAAGGGAAAAAAATTTCCATCCTAGTTTGAAAGACTTATAAGGATATCACATATATATGAAATCACTCTGACCGCCACATAAAGAGCATGCATTTCAGTAATGTTTAATTCGAGTGTCAGTAGTAATCAGGATATCACGAAGTAGCCACGACGAACGCTATTTGTGAAATCTACAGATACTTATATACATCAACATTATAACAACATTAACTTATTCCCAAACATTAAGTAGAATGGTTAAGGTCAGCGAATGTTACATCATGTATCGGTGAATTAAAAATAATTCACCAAATCTACGACAACGTCCGAGAGCAAAGAGCAAAACTTCCGTCAGAAAATATTCCAACCAATGCAGAAACTTTCCCATGCGGAAGTGCATTCAAACCATTCAGCTTGACCGTGTCCAAACTTCCTGAGCTACTTTTTACATGAAAAATGAATTTCACGCATACTTCAGCCTGCATCATTTACGCAATAACATGTAATAAAAATAATTGTCAGGACGTATACATTGGTCAAACCAAGAATATGCTTGCGGGTAGAATGAATAACGTGTCGGGCAGAAGCCCGAAACGTTTTAAATAAACCTGTTGTCATATGAAGTGAAATTTCTTCCATATTCATGCATTGTCGGCGAAAATAAATTTACTGTTATACAAAATGAGTGCTTATTAATATTCCTAATATTTCTTCCATTTGGTGGTAACCTGCTCAACTAGTTATGTCAGCATGTTCTGAAATATAAGTATAAATGTGTGTAATAGTAAATGATAAAATTTGAAATGCTGCATTAATTTTGACCTAACCTTGCAATCTACAAATTTCCTTAACAGAAACCATAGCACTAATCAGAAGCCCAAATCATATACGTTATTATTTGTATAAGTAGTTCTCAAATTTTTTATTTTTCCATTGTTTATCATCAAAATTGTTATTATTACAATATATTTCAGATATTCCTTATAATTAAAATAATATTGTATAAATTAGTGCCCTATTCAAAATAACAATTCCTACAATAACAAATGTGCTTTAACTGATTTTGACGCCATTTTGTAGTTATAACCTTAGTTAATAAATAACCGTAGTTTTGTGAATTTTATACGATTCTTGATTGACATTCTTAATTTACCCCAAATATGTCGGAGTACAAAAAACTAGGTATTTAGTTTCAAAAACATTTTTTTATTATTATATTACTTTGTTACATAGCTAACCAAAAGTGATCCTAGCGGGAGGTTTACCAGCACCAATCTGGTGAGGCAAAATCCCCCCTGTAGCTCCGGGTTGTGGGATTTTTGGGCTTATTTGAGACAGAATGACCTTAAGAGGTATATACGAAGCAGTTATTTTTGGTGGCAAATTAATGAATGGAGGTGGTAACTTGTTTATGTTGGGTACCGAAGGCAATTGCACTTGTGTTAATTGAAGTAAAGGAGGACTTATCCTAGCAATAGATGCACCAGGTAATGAACCAGACAGCGTTGGTGGGTTTGGCGCACTCGACTTGGAAGTACCGACGATATTCTGAGTGTTTGTATTGGTAACCAGCGGTGCTGCTTGGATTAACTTCAAAGCGGACTGTAGACTTGAGATACTGGGTGTCTTTTGGATTGGAGTGTGTTGCACATTCGTGACTGAAAACATTATAGTATAGCAGTGCTTTTAATAATAATTCAATACACCGTAATTAGGTATTGTATATACATTATAATTACTTTTTCAATCAAATTACATTAATGTACACTGGACATGTATTATACTTGGCTCCCATTTAGGAATACCGTAATGTAGATGCTTTTCAAGATTAACCCCGAATCTAAGTTAAATAAATAATACAATTATAATAAATTACAAATAACAATATATTTAAATAAACTGTTTAATGAATTTAGCAGTAAAATCAAATCAGCATTAAATGCATGAAATTATTAGTAAATACATGTACCTACTAATTAGTAAATTAATTGATTATGAATTATTAATCGGTATTAAATTAAATAATGCATCAAATGTAATTTAACTGCAGTAATAAAATTATCAATCATTGTATCTATTGAAAAAATAATAAATAAAATGGGCAACTAGTTTCATTCAGAAAACATTTACGAATGGAAGGCATTCATAAAGATTTGATGCTGCCTGGAACACATTGTTAAAAGGTTGTAGGCTTAATTGACCCGAAGAACCCGAGACTCGGAGATTTATAAAATTCCCCCGAAGATTACATGAAAAACTGCCCGAGCCGTGCAGAAACAGATTGCTGCTGTCCTAGGCAGTAATAAGCATGTAAATTCAAGCGCGATTACAAAATGTTGAGAAAAATTGGAGATAATTCGATTACCATTGATTTGCACTCAAAATCTTGAAATCGGATCATACCATAGTTTTGTTACTTACCGATTACATAAAAAATTTAGATTACCCATTCTTGTTCGTACCTAAATGAGTGCATACGGTATTCAGAGGCAGACATATTTTTGACATATTTAGTATTTAATGTTTGTGCAAATCGCTTTAATCTGAACTCAAGTTACTGATTAGAACACAAAAGATGTTTCATTATACGCATCTCAATATGTATTTTTTTCTATATATAGATATCTGTAACTATTTTAAACTCACCACGTAAATGATTTTGATATAATGCCGATGGAAGTGATTCAGGTCTGGCACCATTTGAATTCACCACAAGCAAGCGTTTGGATGGAACGAGGCGTAATTTGGTGGAACTGTCAGAGCCACGTCTTGTTGGTGCTAAAAATAGACCAAGAATAATCTACTCGGGCATATTCGACAAACATTGGTATTACCTGATGATTTATTTAAAGACCGTGTATTACAATGCGTTGGAAACAGTTGCAAGGTCTAAGTTCTGAAAAAGACTCACCAGTATTGCAAATATTTGTAGACCGTCGTTTTCGTCCTCCAATGTGACAATTCCTGATTTGGTTATACTCATTTCGTGCAGCTGATTCCAGACTAGGATTAGCCCGAAAGTTTTTCTTATTCCATTCATATGATTCCAAAAATTTGGTGGTGATGGGGGTTTTGTCTGTATCGAGTAAAACGTTGCTTGGTTTCTGGCTTGACGCAAAATGGACACCAAACTGAATACGTTTTTCCTTAGATGAAAGTTGCTTCCCTTCTAAAAAGTTTGTGATTTGGCTAGGTGGAATTTTCACGTACAATTGGGCTTTTATTTGTTGCTCGGACGTTTCCGCAAATACGTAACCCATTTTCCCGTTGTTTGTTTCTAGTTTTATGAGCAGTTGTGTTACTTCCGTGGAGGGAGTGAAAACAAAGTCTGGAAATGTCAACTGAAGATTTGGCGCATATTGGCACATTTGGAGTTGAATAGAAAGCTTGCTTTGAGCCACAAAAGCATCGGGGGTGGGAGGATTTTTTCCGTTTTTCTTCCAATGATCATTGCTTTGCAGGTAGTCGTATGCAGGTTTGTAATCTTTTTTTTCTCCATTTTTGGCCATGGCCAATGTTTTGATGGCGTCGTTAAAGCTCTTGTGCTGATCAGATACTTCATTTAAAGGTATTTAAATTTGAAATTCAGTAGCAATTGCATACGTGATAAAAGTTAACATCTACAAATATGTACATCAATACATTAATGAAGCACACGACTATAGCAACGTTAAGAATGTCAACAAACCTTTGGATCTGGAGTATATGGAGTAATAAGGCCCTTAGAGGATTCATGGGCTTGCTTTCGAAGATCATATTTGAAATTTTCCCTGTCGCTGGAATACATGTATGTTTGGGTGGAACGTTGACAAAATTTTAACAATTTGTCTAAAAAATCCGTTTGACCTTTCGAAACAAAGTAGAACATACTCTTGACAGCCCACTCTAGACCGGCTCGATCAGTTGGAATGGTAGGTGAAGTAGCCAGATGTTTTGAAAAGAATGACGATAAATCAATTTGATTTGCATTAAGCTCCTTTTGTAGCTTAAAGGGTCTCGTCAACTCCATGGTATCCACCAAAATTTTTGATGGAGGTAGTAAGAAAATCAACAAATACAGGTGTGGAAACTTCATGTTTGCTTTTAACCGATAAGAACAAAGAAGATAATATACGTGGACCTGCTCTTGTCGCACTCGAATCGCTTCTAAAATGAAATGCGAAAACGAAACTACTAAGATTTTCCTTTTATAGCATTGGACTCGAAATTACGACGTTTGTTGTACACGTATTTATAAGATTCAGCTGAGTCTCTACATACTAAAAATATTTTTTTATGCTGATTATTTCGTTGTTTGTATAAACCATTGGGAAATTTTGTTTAGACAGACAACATACGAATTAATACATGCAGTTTTGTATCTATCCATGTCTTTACTTTTTTATAGATTGGTGTTTTCACATTATTGAAACTGCTTTTCTTAGAAAAGACTTTAATAGGACCAGTTAGATAATTTTTCTTAATAACCTTTTCGTTTAATTTGACCTTTTGGAATTGTAATCATTAATGATTTTATACAATCTTGATCAGTGAATTCCCAGAAAAATTCACTGAAATACGTAGTACGTACATATGTTGCTTTTAAAGAGGTATAATCTATATCTCCCAGTATATTGAAAATTACCCGTGGGAATTTACTGATATTAGTTAATCAAAATTGTAAAAGTTCATTAAAATCTTGATTTATTAGTATCAGTGAAATACCACGAATAATTTTCAATTTACTGTGAAATAGTTAAAAACTCAAAGTGCCTTATCGGCTCGAAACAAATTCTATGAATTATAAGCGACTGCATTTCATGTATGTATGGTCTTGTGGACGCACGTAGAAAAAGACTTTATTAGTTTATAGATGATTGTAACTTTAAACAGTAATCCAAACCATATTTGATATTCCATTTGTAATGAGCAAGTATTTTATTTGAAAGTGTGTATGAATTTATGAATGCTTGAACCCTATGGCAAACTATATCATACCATTTCAAATTTTGGTATGGTATGGTAAGCGAAGTCAGGAGGAACTTTCCTTCCTTTCCAGTTGCACAAATAAGAATTTTCAGGATTTTGGGGAATTTTGACAAATTATGAACTGCATTCTGAAATTCTATGACGGGAATTAACTACTAATAAAATAAAGTATGTCATATAGCTCAAAAATAACTGAAACTCTGACTTTTGGGAAATACATACTTTAATCCTGGAAGAGCAAATTAAACTCTAATTTCTAAGAACTTCCAGAGACAAGACAAAATAATATCTTTTAATGAAGGGAAGCTAACGGACAAAAAGTCACAAGCGAGAATGCTCTCTTTTATAATTATTATTATCAAGTAATTATGACTGCGTGTGCTGAAGAAAAAAATGTGTTCGAAAGCCTCTCAAAGTTTAATAAATTACTGTTTAAAGTCAGTCCATGCCATCGTTAAAATGATCATGCTAAGGGCTTCGTTTAAAATTTATGCTGCTATTATTTTTGCACACGTAAATAAGGATTACTTTATTCATTCTACTTCTTAAGAATATAATCGATTTTTTACAAACCAGGGAATTCTGATGAAATTCGTGAAGATGTCAATGTGCAGACATGACGTAATTAATTAACCAAGCGAATGAGCTGATTGCCAGATTTATTGTAATTTATAGCACATTTACAATCGCTTTTCCATATAATCATCCACACTTGATCTTGGCTGTACTGTCTCTAACGAATCATTAGCTCTTGCAAATAACGTGAGGTCATGCGTTGATCTTTTAATATCGTCTCTGCATGAGGTTTCCAGGAAAATCATATAATGCGGAAAATATTCTTAGCATTGTCCACAGCAATGTTAGCAAAAACTCAGTCAGTAATATGCGGACGTTTTTGATAACAGTTATAAAACTATGATTTCATTATTCTCACAGTAATTTAATGCATATCCACTCAATCGAACAATGCAAGTGTTTTTCATGTGAAGGACCTAATTGTAATTTATATTTTTAGTTATTTAGAGAAACATGCCTATATAAGCGCGAAATTATTTATTCTTAAAAATTTCCTTCTTAAGAGAGTTCCTGGAAATTAAAAATAGAAAAGTAACCAAAAATTCTCGTGAAGTCTCTATGCGTGTGCAAAGTTTTGCAAAGGGTTTATCTGTATGTATTGGTCCAAAAGTTGAAAAGCACAACGTACAATGGTTCAGCATGACTTCAGGAAACTTGGCAGAAATTAATACACTGTCGATGAGGGTAAATGCGTTAACAAGTGACACCAGAAATTCACAGACAAACATAGCAATCAACGCTGGCCGTATTTTATCGAAACTCATCAGCACCCAAAATTCCATAGAACATCAGTTCGATGCATAGTCCGCGCAAATAACGCAACATGATCCAAGATAGTTAAATGAAATCCAGCAACGGCTACAAACGTTAAAATTCTACGTTGACCAAAACCACCAGGCATATCGAAGAACGGCCAAGCTGTGAAAACAAAAAATTTATGATTTTCATACGCTCAACGCTGAAATTATCCAACGGCTTGTAGAACATCAAAACACTGACGTCAAAAATCGAATAATGCAGGGAATTGACAGTATTAAGTTGCCTCTAGAAAATCATATGAAAAGTTACATCGAAAACTATTGCCCCAATACTACCAAACCGCTGCGAGAATTGAAAAATCAAATTCTCAACCTTACTCTACTTACTACAGGCAGATTTCGCGATCTACAAGCTTTGGAAAATTATAATTTTGAAAATTTAACCCAGGTACTAACTAACAGATACTTTAACATAAAATTAGATCATATCAAGATATTAATAGAAGACAAGCGGACGCTTCTACAAGACAACATAGATGAAGTGGTCGGAGAAACTCAAAGAAATTTACTGCGTCACCATGGTAATCTTAGCAGCCATCTTAGTCTCGTTAATGATGGTTTGCAAGATAAGGCTTATCTGATAAGCTAAATTTCAGTCAAAATTTGGTGGATATAATGACTATAAAAGATCAACAGCACGGTCATTAGGTCAAGAATCTCACTAAAACGCTAAATGATGAAAGAGAAAACCACCATCTTGCAAAAATTGAGCTTTTAAGAACACTGCAAAATTTTAAAAATGAATCCCAAGAGCGTATGAATTTAATGCGACAAATTTTGGTGGATGAGGTAAGAATTGAAGGACACAATCGCACTACTGGACTTGTTCAAGGCTTGGTAACGCAACGTGAAGCCTTCAATAACGAATTGTCAGAACTGTTAAACCAAATACTTACAGAGATGAAGATAAACTCGAAGAACGAAAGCGACATGATAAAATAGTAGAGGATATCTGAAAGGATGAAGGAGTAAATTGATAGACATAGTAACTTGACCAATGCAGCTCTTTTAGCTACTCGTGAGGATATGAGAAGTAAAAATGATCAAAATAATGCTTCAATTCAAACCGTATCTAACTTGCTTGAGAAAGAGCAAGTTACCGTGAAACAGTTGTTGAATATTTTATTCCTGGTAGACTATAGGTTAAATCATGTATATAGTTTTAATATATATAAAACAAAAATTTACAACTTAAAAAAACAAAACTTAAAAATATATGTCAGGAGGAATATTGGTATTAAAGCAACAAAGGGAGGATAAAATATGTCATTTACTAATTTTACTTTTATATGTAATGTTATATACATGCATAACTATATACACATGCATTTTAACTTTAACGCCGTAAATGTAGCATTACTTAAACCTACGATCTCGACGATATGTTTGTTATAAAAGTTATACAACAAATTATGTTACTTATGTCGAAATCATAGGGAAATAAAACACTTCTGTGGAGGTGTATTATTTTTATCTGTAGATTTATGATGTACGAATGCGGTGAATCTATAGTGACATCTAACGCGTCGGAAGAGGTAATTAAATAGTTTTGAATGAAATAATTTTAATTATTAAAGTTTGAATAATATTTGGGAGTATCACGTTGAATCAATAAAGACGTTTCAATTAAAAATTTTTTTATTATTTACCTGTTAAAACTAATGAAGAATAATTTGTCAAATTATGTACATATATTGCCACATTTCACAAATCGAATTTCCAGGATTCTCCACGGACTTTCACTTGTTGTTTGACGTCATTGCTTCTGTGTTTACAATCATTAGTGGAGGGTGCAAACAAGTTGTATGAACCTGTATTGAAAGGGTGTTATTTTATTAGAGAAGCCACATCCAGACATCAACAACAGCAGTTGTTGCATGCAAAGGATAGATATTGCATATTAACGAACAGTGAAGGGTGCTTATAGATGCTGCACAATGCACAAGCAAATTTCACCTTGGTACTTTAATGTTTTAGTTTATTCCGTCTGAACGCCATACACATTATCAATATTATTTAAGCATCTGCATCAAATGTTTTCATTTTCAATATGAGTTGAAAAATTAAGATACTGTTATTGCCTGTTTCTGGTAATACAAATCAATGATTACATTAAATTAAGATGTTTTGAGTTGAGTAAGAACTTGAACAAGATTAAAATATACTATAGTTCTACATTGGTCCTATCGTCTCCACTTTCTACCTTAAACGGTGAAGTTTATACTTAAACATGCATTTTCACACGTTAAGTAATATGGTAAAGTTCAGAGAGGGGTGGATCATGGAAGAATTGACAATAGATTTACTGGTATCGCGTACAAAACCTATGCACGTTAATCACATAAATTATAAATTTAATGTACAACTTGATCTGATAACAAAATAGTATGTGCAGAATTGTACAGCATATGACGGTTCAAGTAAGTTTAGGTTTCTGTAAAATTCCATGTGTGATTTTTAATGTTGATTTGTAAGAGACTGTCCAGTCACCGAGAACGATGCGTAGAGATGTGTAATAAAAGCTACAGCAATAGTGAATTTTTTATGCTAGTTTAATAAATATGTATGCAAAAGACGCACTTCTTTAGCAAGTAAAACATACTATTTCGGTAATGATGATTATTAAGCAAGCTATTTAGTAAATGTAGGACTGAGTGTCAATATTGAAGCGCAAGACTCTGAAATTATAGTCACTCAAATCGTATGCTCCGAAGTTCTGGAATCTATCAGTGACAAGGCAAAGAAAACCATTTTCATTGTCAAATGCAAATGTGTCTTCCCATGTAAAATCAACTTCACTTTGGGCAATCCGTCTTTCCTTTGGTGGTAGAGTGGTGTTCAAAGTTTGCAAGGCATTTCCCATGAGTGAGCCAAAATAGAGGTTTCCTTTTGCATCCATCGTCATCCCGTCGGATTGTGAGGGCTTTTTGATAACTTTGGAAACATCCTTGTCGTTTAGGGTCGAGCCACATGAAGCTGACTGAAGGACCCTCGTGCTCACTTTATAAATTGTAAATCCTGCCAGGGCAGAGTAGTAAAACGTGTCATGGTTTGTACTGCGTGGAGACAGCCCAATGCCTGAGATCCCATAAGGACTGGGGTACACTACCCCTAATAGAAATGACAATGTTCAGTATTGCAATAATATAGCAATAGAGCTTTCCTTACGATTAGGTGAATAAACACTAATTATTTAGTTTTAATTTCGTTGCCGGCGTGCTACCTATAAGTTTATGTCGCACAAAATGCCAGCATGTAACTTGTAAGTTTTTAATACACGAGAATGTTTACGTGTAACGTCTAGTTTTAGTCTTGTATAATTAATTTGGTTACCTTGTATCGTTATGTTGACAGCGTTAGGATCTGGTTTCATAGTAGGATGAGTCACATACCAAGAGCGCTTTCTATAATGATCATACATGATGAGCCGATTTCCGAAAAAGTCGCAAATGTAGAGTATGCAGTCTTCTGGGTTTTTACATGCGACAGTGACATCTCTAGGGAAGCCGTTTGTTCGTGAGACGACATCAGGAGGGAAAATGTAGGTATATATAACCTTATCCTTGTTAAGGTCGATTACGACAATTTTAGATGGACACTTATTAATAGGGGTAGGACCAAAGATATCTAATCGACCAATGTCAATAATCCACAGCCGATTCCACTGATCAATCTCCGTCGCAATTACAGACTGAATTGCATCACAGTTTCCCATTTCCTGCATCTCCCAGCTTGGATAAGGATTTAATAGTGGCCCGCATGAATCGGGCAATTGTTTACCATACGGTAGCCAACTGATGGTGACAGGTACTCCTGGAAGGAACCTTGGGGTATTGAGAAACATTCTGTTCCCACTAATCTTCACCGAAGTCATGATGACATTCTCTGGAATGTACTTCTTGTGCTTAATCAGTTCCTTCCGAGTTATCGGAGCGCAGTCGTAGTTGTAATCCATTTGTTTCCAACGGTAATATATTTCATAGGGATAGGATTTCGTCTCTCGTTTTGCTCCTTCAGTCAATTGTACAGTATACCACGTGTGGATTGCAAGGGACATCAATATTCCATATAGGAGCTTCATCTTGAGGGTAATTCTTGGCAAAACTGGTTCACTGCAGAAAATCAGATGGTACTAAAAATGCTATGTAAAAAAATATAGAAAATTTCAAAGCTACAATTAGATTCAATATGAATTTTGGACTAGTTTCCAAATGGAAATTTAAAGCCCCAGCAAAGTTTGGAACTGTAAATTTTAGACAGAAACAAATTCTATAGGCTTATCGTATAAGAACAATACATATAGATTATATGAGTTCTGAACTGACTGAACTCCTGTCTTTATACTGATATCAACCATATATGTTGATAAGCATATAAACTCGTAAAGGTGTCAGGGACCAGGGCATTAATATTGATGTCAACTTTCACAAAGTCGGTCCGCCAACACTGCAAACTGCAACCAAGTGTTTGGCATTTATTGTCAACTATATAAAATTTGTGGTCAATTGATAACCAACTGGCATGTTAATAATTCCATAGTTTTTAGCGCGAGCTTTTGGTAGCAAACTGTCTAACTGTCTTCCATCTTCAGGCGTAACAGCAAGTGTTTTTCAAAATGAATTTCTATATTTCTAACAATGCTTCCATGGTAAAAATCCGATTAAATGATAGTAATGCCCGAGATAACTTTTATAGAAAAATATTTAAACAACCTTTATATCATTGTTCAGGTAATATATGGGAATACAAAATTGCATGATAATTCATATAAATATAACTATATACCATATATAATGATTGTTCCTCTTAAAAACAACAATTTTTAACATTTGCAATCTATTATACAGATCTTGAGATAATGTTTACACATATGTTAATCAATTACTGATTATATGCCATCTTTCTAGTAGATTGCATGAATACTTTCTGCAGTCAGATCGGTCCAAGTAAGCACTGGAGAAGTGGCGAATTGGCATCGGCATCAGACGAT
>JAQGAK010004455.1:0-12205 GCA_034696945.1 Lipothrix lubbocki
CATGTATGACATGCGAGCCCAAAGGATCTCTTATAGAGAGAATTCTCTTATATGGAGGCCTCTTATAGCGAGGTTCCTGTGTACTTGCACAAAAACAAAGTCTGAGGACTATGCACACCAAGTTTTATCTAAATCGGGAGGACATGTTTAAAAAATTCGGGTAACTCTGAAACGGTTTGGCCGATTTGCCTCAACGTCGAACTCATTCACGTACTATGCCTGGAAACCATGTATGCATATCAAATTTCAGCGAAATCGGATGGCCTGTTTTTGTAGTTATCGTGTCCACAGACGTACAGAATTACAAAGCTGTAAGGGGCGCTGGCGCTGCCCCTAAAAATCTCACCACGACGACTTACCCCGCCGCAACAAAGGAACGGTTCGCGAAGGGCAGCACAGCAGAAGTGAAATACATAAGTAAAGGTCAAGTGTACATATCGTAGTGTTAACTTCGTGAGGGCATTTGCATTTAGATATCACGGTTAACTCCGACTTTTTAGTTTTTTGAACGTATCGATTTTTGAGAAGATTTTAAAAAATTAGGGTAACTACGAAACTACCTGCCGAAATTTTTTCACATACAAACTTGTAAAAGGTTAATTCTCAAGGGCTATAAGTATTAAGATTCTAACACTTCCGATAACGATTACATATTAATAATCCGGGCAATCTCGAAATTACCTCCCGAATTTTGCTCATACACGAACTTGTTCAATCTTTAAAGCATTTACTCATAAAAAGATTGTATTATCAGTTTATCACAGAATTTAAAGAATCGTAGTAAAAAAAGATACGGGTTTTCAATGAATCTTCGTCGTAAAAATATAAAAATAGACATTTTGCATCCTTTGTATTTATTTCCTGAACAAAGATTTTCATTTAATAAGGTACTTGCTGGATGTGAAAATGTAGTTTCGAAGCGATAAGCAAAGATGTGAGGAACATTGGAGGGATATGCAGGGAAGGTTTAGCCAAATCGTTTGAGAAAAATGCCAATCATCCCGAACTTTCAAGTTTAGGATGACGCGAATTGTTGAATTACCGCTATCAAGCGCATACAATCCAATTCTAGACAATGTGTTAACTATATGTATTACGATCGACTTATCGGTTATTATAGAATAATCAAGTATGTAGCTCATTAAGGTTAGTCAATAATTTTATTACTGCAGGATTAAAAAATACAAATGACTCAATTGCCGAAATCGTTCATAAAAACAAAGTTGTACAAATACAACTTTGAACTATTTTATAGTTTTTGGAATATATGCAGCTTAAACTATAAAGATACATAACTTCAGTAAGTATTATACAATAAAATGGATTTTATCATTAAAAGCTTGCAAAACCTATTGACGTGTAAAAAGGTATAGATAAAATTAGTCAACATAACATCCTCGTATCATGCTCGTGGATTTATTTGTATGACCTTACAAATTGATGTAAATAATTTACACATTGCGTCTTACAAATTATTATGAATTAATAAAGCATAATAATTTTGCCACAGTTTGGATGAAATTCCTTATCTAATTAAGTATCTATATATATCAAACATGTTTGAAAATCTAAATATACTTAATTGCTATAATAATATGCTATATGTATATACCAACAACTTAACAACTTCCTGCTATTAAAGTACTCCTATTAAAATATATAAGCTCTTGCTAAAGTTGTAGAGATTTGACTTAACCTGGTCGTATTACATGTTAATGGCGATAACCTACGAATCTGAACGCATCCCCTCAGATAATGCATATTACAGATACTGCATACATGCATTATCCTTTTATCTCGCTCGTGGATTTATTTCCCTGACCTTCCATTAAAAAACAGAACCTGCACATTTAGCGATTGCAAATAATTCATTTGTCGTGTAACATAGCAATTAAATCGGCACTTTTTTAGCTGCAACATAGAAAGAAACACCGAAGAATTGCTCAAATTGGCCGATTAGACGGTTAAATTATTCGTTTACCATGGCTACAAAACTAAAAACGATCTTGGTATTATTAACGGCATTGGCCGTTGCACACACTGGAATCATTGTCATAATATTGACAGCCATTGGAATTTCCCCAGCAGGGTGGAACGGGGTACTTGCTAGTCTTAATATCACTCCGGCTCCGGAATGTTCTATGTCAACTGTAAGTTATTTAATTTAACACTATTATTACCGCTATTAGGTGCATGTTTTGGTTTGTCCAATACTTTATTAGTCAATTAGTTTTTATTGCAATAATTTACTTTATTTTTGTATTTATTTTGTGAATTTAATTGTAACAGCCCCAACTAATTAAACATTATGGATACCCCGTGGAACAACACCGTGTCAAAACGGAAGATAACTACACATTAACAATGTTCCGGATTCCACATGGTATCAATGGAACGACAGGAAAAGAGGCGGTGTTTTTGCAGCATTGTCTCTTGTGCTCGTCCAATGATTGGCTAATTCTTCCACCGACTGATGCTCTTCGTAAGTTCATAAAGGCTGTAATATTCTAGATTAGCTTTAAGCCCGTGCTCTGCACGGACAAACACTGAATGGACGTTATGTTGTATTATGTATGGCGCGAGCATTTGAAATCTTACAGAGATGGCGAATATAGGTGAGGGTACAATAAGTTATTTGTTAATTTGATTTATAATTTCCTCACAGCATACTTACTCGCTGATCAGGGCTACGATGTATGGATGGGCAACTGCAGGGGCAATAATTATTCCATGATGAATGACAATTTTACTCCAAATGATACTGAATTTTGGGATTTCTCGTAAGTATTTATTTACACAAATAATAAATTATGATGATCCCTATAATCACCAACTGCCACTTCATTTTATCATTCCCATTTTAATTATAAACCTCTAGATTTCATGAAATGGGTATTTACGACCTCCCCGCCGAGATCAATTATGTGCTGAACACTACGGATAGAATCGCCAACCGAGCTACGGGGCAAATTAGTTACATCGGACACTCTATGGGCACTTCAATGTTTTTCGTCGCAATGGTGAGACACCCGGAATTGCAGCCAAGAATCCGAAAAATGATAGCTCTTGCACCTGGAGCATATCTTGCAAATATTGAGACGCCTATTGGGGTGTTAGCTCAAGTTCCCTCGCCGGCTTTAACGGTATTTTATGCATATTTATAATATAGCGATATTTCGATTGACCATATTTTGTAATTTAAAGCATGACGAGTAACTTACAGACAATTTTTAAAAATTCGGTGGTGACCCTTACAGGGACTATTGAACATGTTGAGTGGAGGAAGGCTGATACCAGATGAAGTGAACAAATACCTAAAAGTTTACGGCCCGGTAGTTTGTAACCCTTTATTTTCACGTTTTTGTGCATACATTCTTTACCTTGTTGCGGGTTTTAATCCGACGGGATATCCTTCCGTAAGTTTTATTTTAAAATTAACTAATAGTAAACAAATATCAGCAAATATGTACATACAGTAAAATGATGTACGTTTTAAATTTGTTTTAGGAAACCCTCTGCATGATAACAGGTCATACACCTTCAGATGCTTCTGGGAAAACGTTGGCACATTACTTGCAGTTAGTAAATCTCGGAGTCATACGCATTGCTTCTGGTGCTCTTGAGTGTGAAAATGGCTTAACAAATCAGACGATTCAGCCGGCATTCCGGGAGTATGATTACGGTTGTCGGGGCAATCTGATTAAATATAACTCCGTACTTCCGCCCGTTTACAATTTAACAGAGATCAAAGTTGAAACTTTGGTTATTTACGGTTCTGACGATTGGATAATTGTGCCCGTGGTGAGTACATACTTAAAACTTTGCTTGTATTTCTATGGATTATTTTGTATATTAGTACAAGATATTTCAAAATTGGGTTGGAATTTTTAGCAAATAATGACACGGAATATATTTAAAATTATTTCAAAGTAACGTTATTTTTCTAGGATGCCCAACGAGCCTGTAATGAATTGGGGAATCTGAAAAATTGCACTAAGGTAAACAACTACAATCACCTTGACTTCATTTACGCTCCGGATGCTAAAGTCCAGGTGTATGACCAGTGCCTGAGCTACTTAGCGGTTGGGGCTGCGTAATTTGAAGAAAAGCTAAAATGGAACACCATGTCTAAGGCTGACCATTTTTTTTGCCTTGATATTTCGCAAAAAGACTTTCCACTTTTTGTCGTTTTGCCACGATTTTCCCTTTAATTTGGCTATAATTTGCATTTCTTATCTACACATATCACAATTTTCCCTTGATTATTTCTGTAATTTTGCGCTTTTATCCATCATTTCACAATTTTTACTCAATTTATTTGAAGACTTTTTTCCATTTTTAGCGTCAAAAGTAATTAAAATTCATTTATGGGATTTTTCTCTATTTAAAATTAAAATTTGTAAACATGTATTTACAAGAAATTTTTGAGACCTCAACTTTCGTTAAATTTCGGACATTATATTATTTCACTCTTTATTTTATGGAGTCGAGGCAGCGCGAAGTGGTAGAGCGCTAAACCACTTTAGTGGTCGTGGATTCAATCCCACTCGGGTGCATGATTTATTCTGCACTTTCCTCGACTTCCATATATATGGTTACTCGGCTCTGTGGGTGACTTCGGTCCGGTACGGGGTAACTAGCAGGCAGGTGACCATCTACGAAGGGATTTGGATCTACCACCCATTTCCCTTGCCTGCCGTGTTACAGCTGGGAGACCAGTCATTAAATTGTACTGAAGCTGAAATAACACGTTAATAAAGTCACTATTATTATTTTTTTTTTTTCGCATCATTTCCCGATTTGTAAAATTTATTTGTTCGGTTGTATTTTATTCTGATGCCAAAGATAAGACTTTATCCAGCTGGGAATACTCTACGCTTTCTTTACATTGTCGCGTTTTTCGCGATTTCCCAGCCCTAATGTACTTCTTCTAATCTAATATAACTGACTTGGCATAATATAATTAAGGTGAACAAACTTGGTAATAAAGTGAATCTTCTAAATTGATATTTTGTTGCAAAAAATTCAAAAATGAAAAATGCATGTTGTTCCGGTTAAAGGTTTAGACAAAGACTATTAAGATTAAAGACTAATTTTAACTATTATTATTGTGGGATTCATCTTTAGATTAAGGAGAAATAATTCACAATTAAAATAATATTTAGTATAAAAGCTTCTGGCGTGTCAAGCAGACATAGTCATTATCTTGGTTATTACATACAGTTTCAACTGCTTTTTGAGCGCGTTCAATGGGTTCATAATAAACCTCCACTATTTACACTATAAGGCAACAACTGTTGGAAGTGTATGAACAGATAGTCATAAATTATAACAAGACAAGATATAGTCTTTCATTTATTATTACATTATATAACAAACATGAAATGAACCCGTTATAACCCGAAAATTTGTTCAAATATACAAAATCCTACTAAAACTACAGTCTACACTCATTCCAATGGAGATAAAGCCACATTGATAGTCCTTCTCCGCGTGACTTACAATAATTTACAAATGTAAAACCAGTTCTAACACAGCAGTTTCTCTTTTTAAATGTGGAATATTTAAAAAAAGAACAAAATTTTGCACATAAATCGTTTCGTCACCAAAGATACTACCATCAAAACGATAATGTCCTTGTCCAGGTGGTTAATAAAATGTCACCATATAATTCTCCGAAGACAAAAATTATTTTACTTTCTATCCGCCATTGCTATTCTGTTTGTCCTTCGCAAATATTTAAAAGAATACAACAAAAACCGTGTACCCGTAGCTACTCAGGAAGCGTTAAAGCGCGGTAAGCACAAACTGGACTCGCAACTCCAACACACGATTGCAGTTGCTGCCGACAAGTATGAAAATGCTTTAAGAGAACACCCTCCAGAGGGCGGGCAGTATCCCCACATGGGGGAAACAAGCTCAGTTGCTTGGGACGAGTGTACAGACTACAGAACTTGGACAGCAGGGTTTTACCCAGGTATTTTATGGCATTTGTTTCGTCTGACCGGGGATGACAAGTGGGTAAGTGCCGCTATTAAGTCTCAAAATGGACTTCGGCGTCGGCGGGAAGATTCAACAACTCAAGACGTTGGGTTTGTAATTATGTCCTCGTTCGGATCTGGACTGGAGTTCGGTTTTGGTCGGAAAGATGGGTGGGAAAATATTATTAGCCAAGGAGCGAAAGCTCTTTTTACTAGATTTGTTTGTAAGTATTTTGACTCTTTTATTATTTACTTTATTTTATTATTTATTATGTATTTTATTATTTATTTTATTTTATTATTTACTTTATTTTATTATTTATTATTTATTTTATTATTTATTTTATTATTTATTTTATTATTTATTTTATTTTATTATTTATTTTATTATTTATTTTATTATTTATTTTATTATTTATTTTATTATTTATTTTATTATTTCTTTTATTATTTATTTTATTATTTATTTTATTATTTCTTTTATTATTTATTTTATTATTTATTTTATTATTTATTTTATTTTATTTTATTTTATTTTATTATATTATTTATTTATTTGAAATTGCAAAATCGTTAAATATTTTTAATGTCAAAATTAGGAGGAAACGGCGGATACCAAGGAGGCGGCGGTGGATTTCAAGGCGGAAACGGGGGCTTTCAAGGAGGAAACTTTGGGTTTCAAGGCGGAAATGGTGGATTTCAGGGTGGGAACGGTGGATTCCAAGGCGGAAACGGCGGATACGGACCACCACCACCTCCTCCTCCGCAAGGAGGATACGGTCCTCCTCCACCGCCTCAAGGAGGCTACGGCCCCCCTAGACAAACTTACGGAGCGCCACAATTCCGAGGAAATTTCCCTCGCTTCGGAGGTCATCATCATCATCGTCCCCGAGGATTCTTCCCTAGATTCCGCCCCATTGCTGCTCCCATTGTATCGGGAGGCTATGCTTGATGATAATTATTTTTTTCTTAAAAAATAATCCCCTTCATCACACGTTTATTATTATTATTATTATTATTATAAGCACACTTGTAGTATTTTTATATAGAAGTTTAATTACTACAATTTACTAAATTCAAAAGTGATTATATTTCATTATATACTTTATTATTAATAATAAATACTATATTTTATTACAGCGTTAATTCTCTAGAACAAATACTCTATCTCTGTGTATTTTTTAATTATTTTTTACATCCAAAATAATAATTTCCTGCCCCACAATGCATGAAAAAATTATGCCGCCCCATTGAAACTACACATACGGCAATAAATTCAAGAAAAGGCTAAAAAATATAAAAATTTACTGGATCAATAAATTTAAAATGGGCTTTTGTCTTGTGAGCGTTGAAGGTTACAGACATTAACGAATTTTAAAACTAAAATGATATACATAAGTAAAAGTATACACATCATCGGTGGAGATGCAAAATAAGCTATCTCCATGTGAACCTATAGCTGCAAAATGAGATATCTACCATTACCATCATTTTAAGTGGAAGGTATGGGATAATTACACTTGTAATATTTACACTTGCCTTGCCTTGCAGTTGAAATTTTAAATACAAAAGCTCCCTCCGTTTTCAGTTTCTAATGCAATTTAGACGGCAGGAAATCCGGTATCTTTGCACTGAAGTGATCGAAGATAGATATCTCCTTTTGCATTTAGGTTTACATTTGGACTCCATATGTATATTATGGGCATATTATGTGGATTATTATATCCATGTTATGGAGATAGCCCTCTTTGCATCTCCACCGACCAAATGTCCATCAGAATATTGTTTTTCTAAAGAAATTAGCGAGTTTACGAGAAAAAATTAATTATAATTGGATTTTATTTTTTACAGAATAATAAAATAATTAACGATACAATAAATTGAATAAAATGCAGGCTAAAATCTGTCAATGGTTCCGCAAGCTGAAAGAACTTGTAACGTTTTTTTGTAATTTTTTAACATTTTCCATTCTTGAAGAATAATAAAGGTAAGCAATAATAAAGCTGGTGAGGTGAGTTAAAGCAAAAGAATACACAAGGTGGTACATTATATACGTGTGACGATAATTCGTTTATAAATAATTTTTTATTTGCCATTCAACTAATGACCCTTAATTATACCAGCATAATGCACAAATCTAATCGAAATCGACTTTAGTAAAAATCCATTGAGATTAATATGTACAGAGCATGGTCATCCTGAAGGTTTCGCAGAGTGTCGAGGAACTGCTGATCACACGCTCTTCGAGTGGCTCATCAAGTCATCAACGCAATCTTTTAGGTACACCGGACTCTCGCTATAAGAGATCTCCATATAAGAGAACTCTCTCTGTAAGAGATCCTTCGGCCCGTATATCATACATGGTTATATGCATACAAGCTCTCTCTATAAGAGAATTCCTATATAAGAGACTGATTTTGGTGATTTATAGCCATCTCTTACAACGAGAGCTCAGTGTATAGGCTTCTTTCTTGGAATTCTTATTTTAAAATGTACGAATTCCTTTATAAAAAAAATTATTCCTTTATAAAATGTTAAAATCTTTTATCTATACATACATATGTATTAGAATTCTTGTACAAAAATTGTACTTATTCTTGTAATTTTTGCCATATAGAAATTTTTAATACATATTTTGCATCCTTTACTACAGGTGCGCACACTGCTATTAGAACGAGAAAATGTAGAATAAGCGGAAGACTAATAAAGAATATAAAATAAACAGTAGCAATCTTGAAAATAAAAGGTACGACACGAACCACGAGGATGACTACACAAAAAAACAAAGAGAAAAAATCTGCTGGATCATTAATCCTCCTCCTGCTGCTATTGATGCTGCTGAAGAAGCTGATCCTGCAGATAAATAACACGTTGTCGTTGAAAAGGCAAATTTAACTATCTGCACAGTTGCTAAAAAGCAATAAGAATTACTACGCTACTACAAGATATTTCACAAATATTCCAATGCAAAGCAGACTATGTCGTTTAAAAGCATGGCCTATTTGTTTACATTGTTTAGTATATAGCGCATTTATACGGCAAGCAAAATCCCGCTGCTGCTTTTGGAAAACTACTGCCAAGTCTTATTGCATGGGAAATATTCCAGCAGTTTCTACTGCGATATGTGCGATTGCAATGAGAAATAAACGGGATAGTCACTTTTGCATTCCTTTAAAAATAATATTAGGGCGCTGTAGTCATACTTATTGCATATTTTAGCAACTGAGTGGAGATAGTTCTATTTGCCTCTTCAACGACGACAAGTTTACAAAGGACACGAGTGTCCTTATATGTAATTATAATAAATTCGTACATCCACAGGTTTTAACGTGGACATTTAATGAATGGCCGCGTATATGTAATGTAAAGTAATGTAAAGTTAAACATATTATCTGCAATAGTGAGGAAGCAGAGGGGATGATGATAAAAGTAAAAGAGCAAGGTTGTAGTTCACCTTACAGTAGTTTTTATTGTGTCATGTCATCATGTATGTGTGAATACAAATATACATATAATATATACCACACTATAGTTTGAATATACATAAATGTAATTATTATTATAGTATTTGTTATTGTTAAAAGTAATTTTTCATTTGTGCGGTCGCCTTTTTACAATTAATTCTTAAACTATAAACTTAATGTATTTTATATGTTATTTACTTTATATCTCTTTGTCGCTTTACGCTAATCCTGTTGAAAGAATAATCCAATTATACATTATATTTTCCTCGCTTATTTGGTTTTGGAATAATAAGGTTTTGTTAAGGATTTTGTTACAACTTGATTTTTCCATTGAGCGACGTCCAATTTTTTAAATTATTCTACAATATTCTATTGAGAAGAAGAATTTTTTTTATTATTCTATGCAAGATCCTTCCATTGAGAAATTACAATAATCTTCTTTTCCTGCTTGTCATTATTATTATTATTGTTGCTGTGATTTGTTGAGATATGGGTCTGCCGTAATAATTCTTATTGTTGTGGATCTATGGGTGAGTGTGAAATTAAAGATGTATATTGAATGTATAGAAAAAAGACAAGTGTTTGTGGATTAAAGAATAAATTTATTTTACTGGATGCACCAGTTTTGTAACATGGGGAAGCATAATAATATTTCCATGTAATATAAAAGTAGTTTACATACATGGGGAAGAATGTACTTCCATGTATTTTATATGAGGAAGAATACATTTCCATTCATTTTCCTACGTCCACAGTGACTTGACAATAACAAGATAATATACCAGGAATCCATAATAATTACGAGGGGAAAAAAACGACCCATAGCCAATGATGATGATTCAAAAAAAGACCTGTTGATGATTCAATGGAAATGATCAGAAACAAGGAAATAAAATTGAAGGTAAAGAGCAAGACGCGCAGTTTGAAGGGGAGCTCAGCGGAATTATTGAGTCATTCTTGTTGGGAGCTTCATCCGGAGATACACTATAGTAGCTCTTATTCTTGTGAAAATATTGTGATATTTTATTTTAAAAATTTAAAATTTGTATTAATTTTATCCATAGGTCTTAATTATTGTTAAATTATCATTATATCGGCAAAATGAAATTCGCTATTATTGGCGCCGTTCTGGTGACGTTGACTGTTAGCGGCTCTCTCGCCGCGCCCAAGAAGGAGAATTGCTTTGACTGCGTCTGCACAACTTCCTACGATCCCGTCTGCGGCAGCAATGGAGAAACTTATGCTAATAAGTGCAATTTGGCTTGTGCGCAGGGCTGCAATTCCAGTAAATATTTACATAATTTACATTTTTTTAAATATTGGCTATTTTATTTTTTTAATATTAATTCCTTTTTTAAAATTTTAATTCTTTTTTTTAATTTTAATTCCTTTTTTAAATTTTAATTCCTTTTTTTAAATTTTAATTCCTTTTTTAAATTTTAATTCCTTTTTTAAATTTTAATTAATTTTTTAAATTTTAATTCCTTTTTTAAATTTTAATTCCTTTTTAAATTTTAATTCCTTTTTTAAACTTTAATTCCTTCTTTAAATGTTAATTTCTATTTTAAATTTAAATTTTATTTTAATATTAATTTATTTTTTAAAATATTATTTGTTTAATATTATTTTTTTTAAATTGTTATTTAATTTTTTTAAATTATCGAGTTTTTTTAAAATTTAACGTTGAATTTCCAATTTAATTCTTTAAAAAATTTTAGACACCAAAGTGCAATTTCCTAATTAAATATTTAATTACTATTTTAAAAAATTTTCATGGACGCCATTAATTTCCAATTTTATTGAATTCGAACTGATATAAAACGTTTTAGAAACTTTTTACCATGTGAATTTTAAATACCGGTTGGGGTTTTGAATTGATTTTCAAATTTAATTATTCGAATTTAATTTAATTAATTTAAATTTTATATTTTTTCCAGAAATAAAGCTCGCATACAGAGGACAGTGTGGCTCCCAGAAGGACTCTGCCGTGGAAACGACGACGCAAATCTCCGAAGATGAGAGCGCCACCACGGAGAGGATGGAATTGTCGGACGACAAGGAAGACATAATGGAGATCGAGGAGACGAAGGATGAGGAGCCAAAGGTGGACATCATGGTGCAGGAAACGACGTCAAAGCCACAGGCTGACGAAGAAAAGGAGCAAACGACTTCAAAGAATATTAAGGAATAGTCATTGAAAAGTGTTATAATTACGTATAATCAATTTTTATTAAAATATGATTCACCTTTTGATTATATAATCCCACTATAGCCCACTATGTATATGCATCCATACTACTAAAAATAATTATTATTATCCCTGTCTGCACCATTTCCTATACCTAATGCAATGGCGACACTCACCATCTGTGATTACAAAAAAAGAGTATTTAAGTTGCAATATCATGTTTTATTATTATTACAATTTTGAAATAAATAATTTACAGCAATTTACGCGCAGCAAGATGTTTTATTTGACGTCATCAAAATATTTTTGATTTCAATTAGTTTGAGTACTCTTAGTGTAATATTAATTTATATATTACATAATCGTCTCATGCTTTAATACATTGTGAACAATTTGCAATTTACTTTAATTTTTTAATTATTGATTTATTTTTATTTATTTTTTAATTATTGATTTATTTTTATTTATTTTTTAATTATTGATTTATTTTTATTTATTTTTTAATTATTGATTTATTTTTATTTATTTTTTAATTATTGATTTATTTTTATTTATTTTTTAATTATTGATTT
>JAQGAK010004456.1:0-12205 GCA_034696945.1 Lipothrix lubbocki
CCTGTTCAATTTCGTCGAAAAAAAAAATAGTGCGGCATTTGCCGTTCCTATACCTGAAATAGCTACTCATTATATTTTGAAAGCTGTATACAAGCTGGGATTGGGAATAGTATGAAAGTCGTGTAATAATAAATTGTTTTTATTGTTTTTTGGAATTAATTTGTACATCAAACATCCAGTTAATAACGCATAAAATATCATCATATAACGATTTAAAAGAGAATTATAATTTTATTAGATTCAAAAGAGAAAAATCGCGAGAGAATTTTGTGAGTAAAAAAATAATCTTTTAAAAGAATATGACAGAAGGGAGCTCAAAAATGAATAAATTGGATCTCCTGCAATTGTCGGAGGACATAGCGAATTTGACGAAAGTGGTGAAAACATTGGAAAATAATTATAGTCACTTGAGTAAATTGCTGAGTAAATTGTCGGGTCAGGTTTCCGGACATCAAATTTGCATTTCTGGCCGTAAGTCTTTGAAAAAAATAGAAAATAATAATTCCACAATATTTATTGAATGAACTTTTACTATACAAATAATTTCCAAACAATAATGCTAATATTTACAAATTTTTTTATCTTTTTTTGATTTTTAAAGATGACCAGAATATCAAGAAAATCTGGAGGAAACTGGGAATTTTTCAGCAGGCCGCACTGGAATTTGGACGGGATCCTGAGGATGACGAGCAGGAGAAAAATATTCGATCAGAAAAAGGTTTTTTGCTTTTCCAAAATAATTTTAAAAAAATAATTTAATAATTATTAATTTAAAAAATTAAATTTTACTTGGATTTTTAATTAACAACAATAATTTTATTTTTCATTACAGTTCATTTGATGTGATAATTAATCCGTTTAATTATTATAGTTAATTCATGGATTTTTCTCTTATCCCACACAGGAACTTCTCCGTCCGTTGCTATGGGAAACAGCGCCAGGAGTGTCCTTATAGCCGAAGGAGTAAATTTTAAATGCAATCTATGCCCGCAAAAATTCAAATTCCAGCGACAGTTAATATCTCACAAAAATAATGCTCACAAACTTCCACAACAGTCCAGTCAACAAGTTTCTGGAATCAAGGGAACGCCACCAGGAAATCAAATTAAAAAAGGTTTTTCTCCTGTTAGGAAATTCGAAACAGATGCTGGGAATATTTCCAAATTAAACAGCGCAAACGAAAAAAATAGAGAAGACTCTGTTGTATTTTTGGATGAATCAAATTCAAATAACCCAGCAGATGATGATTCTTCAAGTTGTGAATCAGCTCCGTCGGATTTCCCTGATAATAATGATGACGAACCCATGGATTCAACATCAGATCCGTTGGCAATTTATTTATCGGACAATTTATTTTCCGAAGAAAATAATTCAGGGGGTCATGGGGAAAGTCAGACAGAAAAAAAGAAGGATTTATTTCCTGTTACGGATGAAAAAGAAAAGGGTTTCAAAAGAAGACGAATTTCGCTATCATCATCATCACCAACAACAACAAATAGAAATGAAACGGAGGATAAGGAATTTCGAGGTGGACCAACAATACCAAACAGGCCTGGAATTCCTGGAATAAATAATCGACCGTCTATTAAAAAATTGACCGTCCGATCAACTCACTGCAGTCTCCGATGTTCCGTCTGTCCGAATTCTCCATTTTCAAGATTAGATTCCTGGAAGCGTCATATGAAAGAGAAGCATCCGCAAGTCCCGATTCCACAGCACGTCCCCTACAAGACAGAGTACAAATGCTCCATTTGTAATATCAATTATTCCAGGGGGACCTACTTGAAGTTTCATATGAGGAAAAAACATCCGGAAATCAGTGATTCTACATAAAAAGAAGAATCACATGACTTTTTACTTTAAAACAATTTTTTTCTGACCCTCTTCAACTGAATTTTATCCAACGATAGATTTTTATATAATTTTATTAATTTAATGAGAAAATCCTTTCTCAAAGTCGGATTGATCCCAGGAAAATCTCTACTAAATATTTTTGAATTTAACAAGAAAATTATCTTGATAAATTTACATTCATTTTTTATTAAGGATTTTGTTTTTACATTACTTAAGTGCTCATCCTCTTGTGGGGAATATTGTTCTTAAATTATGGAAAATGAATTTTGCATTTGTGTGTATAGTAAGTAGTAAATTAGTAATCCTTTCTTTTAATTTTTCTGAAATTGTCTTTTAATAGAAATTATTTCAATAAAATTTAAATATCTTTAGCGTTACGATGCAAGGAAGAAAAAGACATTATTTTCAAAAATAGCAATATTAAATATTAAAATAGCAATAATAATATTTCATTTTAAAACAATGATAATAATATTTAATACTAAAATATAAAACAAATAGTGATATATAATATTTACAATTTTTAAATAATAATAATATTTTTAAATTTACGATAATAATAATTTTTAATATTAGAAAACTAAAACAATAATAATATTTAAATTCAAAGTAATAAAATAATAATAATATTTAAAATTAAAATAATAGCATTTAAAATTAAATTAATAAACCAATAATATTTAAAATTTAAATATTAAAATAATAATAATATTTAAAATTAAATTAATAAACCAATCATATTCAAAATTAAAATATTAAAATAATAATACATAAATTAAAATATATTAAAACACTAATACTTAAAATTCAAATATATTAAAATACTAATATTTAAAATTTAAATATATTAAAATACTAATCTTTTCAAAAGAATATTCATAAATATTTCAGGAAGATTTGTGCATAAAAACAATAATAAAATTGGTTTTAGGTTGCGTTGCGGGTTGCGGCATTGACAAATATTTTGTGCAGGAGCAAAAATGACATCACCCGGGGAAAAAGGGAAAAATGGTGAAAGCAGGAGAAGAAAAGCTTTGAAGAAGAAGCGAGGTTTTTGAAGAAAGAAGAAATCCTGTCCAATTTCCAAGCGCGGGAAAGCTTCCATCCCTTTAAAGCTCCGACCGACCACCACGGACGTATTTTGCCTTTTTTCGCTCGGCACTCCGCTTCTTTAATGGCTTGCATTGCAGCATATGGAGGCCAACGTTAATCAAGGGCGGATCATGGATTTCGGAATAAAAGAAATATTAATTGAATTATCGTTGGACCAAATCATTTAGGTTTTTAATTGCAATAAATGAAGGAAATTTATAAAATAAAAATGCAAATTTTCACGGAATATTATTAAAATTATTTAATAATTTGGTGTGAATTTTGCATCAATTATTACTGAATGCCGCCATGTTTATGGGAATAGGATCATGGGGAACAACTGCAATATAATTATTGTTGTTGTATGTGGATTTCCCTTGAGCTTCTTTACAAACACACACAACACATTTCATTTCAAAGTCACGTCGTCGTCAGTCGTCATAATGTAAACATGTCGAGTATATATACATGTGCATATTATTATACATTACTTTAAATAATAATATTATTAGGTACGTAAATTGAATTAACTTTAATGTTGGAATTGAAAGAGGCAAGAGGCTAAAATAAACCTTTAATACAAGTTCCGCAATAGGATCGAATTATAATTTCCAACCGGTTGAGATTTAAAAAAAGGATTGAAATAATTTTTAAAGTTGGAGTAATTAATACAAGTGTCCTCTTTTACAGAAAAATATAATTTAAATACAATAAATACTTGATGACAGTATTTTGTCGGCGCTGGATTTCAGTATTGATTATTTGTTCAAGCTGGAGCCTCCGTGAGGATTGATGTTAAATGCGGATTAAATTGTTGAAGGGTAATTAAAAAATGTCAATGTATTTATATTTTTGTATTAATTTTTGTATTAATTTTTGTATTAATTTTTGTATTTATTTTTGTATTAATTTTTGTATTTATTTTTGTATCAACTTTTGTATTTATTTAGCACCTGTGTTAACACATGATGTTGATTTTGTATTTTTTGTGGAATTGACAGCGGATCCGTACGACAGTCGAATCCCAGTCCGGAGGTCGGGCAGTCTTAAGCGTGGAACTTCCGGGCCGAGAACGCCTTTAGCAACGTCAACTCCCGTCTCCCGAGTCCCGTTCTCCCTCAACACGAACGTCAATGGAGGGAGTTCCGCTGCTCGGGGACGAAGTCCAAGTGCAGCCAGTAGCGAAAGGTAATTTAATAGTTATTATTACCTTTAGTAATTTAATGTTTATGATAATGATAATAATAATTATTATTATTATTTATTGCTACAATCTTCCATGGGAATAGTCATGCTATTTAGGAGATTTTAGTGTGCAGGATACTCTATATAAAAACCTCCAAATATTTTTGGAACACTCCGCTCCGTCCATCCGCACCAGCTGATAATATCGTTTTGATAAAATAATCTTTTGTATTTTATTTTACATCAAATATACAATACACACGGACAAATTAATTACAAAAAAAAACATTTCTAATTTAATTATGATTTATTATAATTGCAAAATAAATGTATTATATTGCAATCATTTATTATTAATAATTAACATTTTGTACACATGATGATAGAATTGTAGGGGAAAAAATTAACGGAATGATTATTTTATAGTAATAATGAATAAGGGTATTTTTATGATAAGGTATAACCGGATATAATTAATAATTTAAAATATACAATGTAATAATAACTATTTAATCTATATAATAATAATAATAATTAATCCTTGACACACACGTGCTGCAGGGCTCTGTCCTTCACACGACCCTCAAGTGCTCAGAGTGCGACGGCTCGTGCACAGATGCAGAGAACGGGCTCCGCCTCTAGTCTCTCCTCAATGACTAACTACGGCTCCAGGTACACTTAACTCTAACTAATTAACTCTATAAATGCTTAGTTAATATTAATAATAATTATTATTATAATTAATCTCCAAATAAATCCCCAACAAAATCTCATGCTATATTATTTCTTCAGCTGTCATCTCTATTCTATATTCTGTTCTGTGTAAAATCATTCGTAAAATTCGTATACTTTTGTATTTAAAGCGTCATTTAAACTATTCTCTCTGTCGATCTCAACCTATAATTAATGTATACAGAACTAACATAATATTATAATATTTCCTTGTATAAAACTATATATGATTATAGACCTTCACGTATTCCTGTATTTGTTGGAGGCGAAATGGTGGATCTATCTCCTAGGTAAACATTAATAATTTGCTTCTCGCTTGTGATTAATAAACTCTATATGCATATATAGTAATTATTATTAATGCTTTTTGATGCATCTGATATATCAATATGACTGCAAAATGTATCTATATAGGCACATAATATGTATGTGAAGGGACTCGTTCTTGTAACAATTACTATAATAATTTGGAACAATAATAATTATTTATTGCTAGAAATACTAATAATAATTATTTAATACTTACCACACACACTTCATTTGGATATGAATGAAGAAGCTATATAATTATATGCAAGCTAATTATTTAATTATTATTATTGTTTGGATGTAAAAATTTTTATTTAATTTTCCTGCAGTTTATTATTGTGTGTGTAGTAAATAGTTTTTAGTAAAGTTGATTATTTATGTGTAATCCTAATAACAATATATAATGATTTTATTAAACTTGTTTCTTGTCTGCTGAATGTATATATTCCTTTTTGAAATAATTATTGTAATAACAACTTGAATTTCGAGTCTTTTTCCCTGTTCTGATTAGTTTTGATTTCCCGACTTTTGATTTGCTACTATACTACTAATGAATTTATGATTTACTACATATTTTTTAACAAGGTTGAATAATTAATGTAATTTATTATAGGTAAAAATAATGTTAATATTATTAAATATTATTAAAAACAATTTTAACTCATTTAACCCGAAATATGTGAATATTTGACCGAGCAGATCCCGGACCCCTTCTAACAGTAACATTCCGGTGGCAGTTTCTTCATCTCATTCACAGTCAACTCCTGGGTAAATTCAATTAAATAATACAAAAATATATTTTTACACATTTCATATATGACAATCATCACTATACCAAACAATTTGAATTATTAACAATTCGCGTGTTTCCTAATAAATGTGTGGTCACATTTATTTGTGGGATTCGTTCGAGTGTTTTTTTCTAAAAGATAGTTCGGGGGATGAATAAATAATTGTGAAATTCATTATTACGAATTTAATTAACTGTGAATTTAATTATTTATGATTTTAATTAATTGTGATAATAATTTTGGTGTATTTTTATTTCCATATAATGGCGTGTCAAATTGTGTTTTGTGTGGCGTTCAGTTTTCATTTGTTCCCATTATTTGTATTTTTTAGCGTTGATTCTAATATAATGTTTTTATTTTTCAAATAGTCGCGCCCGAACTCCCTCCGGGTCAAACGTGACCTTTGCCCCGGGAACGAATGTGCCTTCTTCTTCATCTTCGGCTGCTGCTGGAGGAGGATCAACTTCCTTTTCCTCCTCGAGGATCGTCGGAGACAGCAGTCTCCTTCGCTCTCCCCGCACCCCCGACAGCCGGTCCGAATCCCAGTCCAAGGAGTGAAATGAATAAAAATAATAATTAAATAATTATGTCGTCATCATCAAAACAACATCATCATCTTAAATCTTATATACATACATACAATTATTAGTAGTGGAGCCCGTTCCGTCCGATGAATAATCTTTTTTTATTTTGGTGACGACGACGAAGACGACGATACTATTTCAAGGGTGTCATCATCATCATCATCAGTATTCATTTGTTGTGTGTGAAAAAAAAATGAAGGATTTATCTATCTATAATAACTTTTGTGGTGCTCCAAGGAATCTATATTGTTGGAATGATATGAAATCCTGTCGTGTGATTTGGACCTTTCCAAATATTTTGTAAAATAATCCAGTAATCATACTTTTTTGAAGTATGTGTTTATGTATAAAAAATAGTTACTTACTTACTTTCCGTAGTTTACACAACCATGCAAAGTTAACCAAGAAAAAAAAACCTTCAAATATTTCTTATTATTTTAAAACAATCTTAATAATAATTATTATCATTATTACTATACGCTGCTGAAAATTTGCGAAAAGATCCAGAGGGTGGTGCTATATTTTGTTGTTGCTATCCCTATACTTATAATAATGATAGCGGATCAATTTCCCATGTCTCTGTATGTGTTGAATTTTGTCGTCTGTTTTGAAGTTTTATTATTGTAATATACTTGTTCTTCTTCATGTAATTAAATTTTAGTTTAGAATTTTAGACCGAACCGTGTTAGAAACTTTATATGTAAAAAGTATATTTCTTGTTCTTGTTGTATTACAATAATATTGTGAAATCTATTATTATTCATTAATTTGTATAATATTAGTTTGTATAAGGCTATTATGAATTCTAGTATTATCCTCGTTATAATGTTTTTATGTCTTTCTCCTTCTGATTCTTCTTCTTCTTCTTGTGTAAATCCGTTAATTTAGAGATGATTTGTAATATTCAGCTCCCAAGAAGTTTAAAATAATAACGTTAATTAAAGAAAAGTATTTCCTATTGGTAAATATGTAAAAAGGATTTTTTGGATTAAAAGTTGTGCATATATATTATATACCTACAATTTATTATTGTCGAGAAAGATTTTTTTTTAATTCAAAAGTGACGACGGGCACTGAATCTGGTTTTTTGGGTTTAATGATTAAAATTCTATATAATTTTAATAATAATAATAATTATTGTTATTATTACACGATAATAATTACTGATTTTTGCAAAATATCCTCGTGTAGTAGTAGAGATTTGTGCCATGAATTTATATAATATATATGAAGTAATTAATTATTATTATTATTATTATAAATTGAGGATGACATAAATATTAGGATTCAATCAAAAGGTTGTTCTGTTTTTAAACTGCCATTTTTAAAAAGGGGCTGGTAATTATTTTTATTACATATAATAAACATTTATATATATATAGACACCAGTTTTTTTTACCCACAAATAATAACATTTTGGTCCTTTTTTTGTGTGTTGATGAATAATAATAATTATTTATTATTATTATTATTACACATTGTATTTTTAAGGTATTATCTCCATATTTCTGTCATCCAAATTTTATAATGTGAAAATTTATATATAGTGATTAATAATAATATTAGTAATGTTAAAAAAGTATTCCAGGATGCACGAAGCAGTCGGGAAATGGAAATGTCAAGGGTTTTACCTGGAGGTCGTGCCTATTAAGTAATTATACATGAGTTTTGTATTGCACTTACACCCATGAATGGCTAATAATGAAAATAATAATAAACTTCAGAGTTTCCACGAGTTTCCAAGAATTTAAGACGAAAAATGAATTTTATGTGGATAGAGTGTAATAGTAAGTATTATTAATAATTTAAAATTTAAATATTGTAACTTTCATCCTTATAATAATAATTGATAGAGAATTAAAATATAAGTATATTATAAAATAATAATTATACGGTTAATAAGCTAAAAAAATGCTTCCGAGCGATTTACCCATATTGATTAGCATTGCCTTATTGTCGTCTTTTGATAAAATAAATAGATTTAGCTGTAGATTTGGTAGAATAAATAGAATTATTATACTTATATTGTAATATTGTTAATAAGAAATTCTTGTAATAAATCGTACTGACACAATTACTATTATTATTATTATTACTGTTAATTATGATTAATATTTAAATATTTTAGAGAGAGACTAACAACCAGAAGAACCAAAAGTGTAAATAATATTATTAATTTACTGTACGGCGTATAATGATTAATAATTAAATATTTTAGGATTTAGATTTTACGTGCCTATTATATATATATTTATATAAGTATATAACAATTTGTTGTAATATAATAATATATTTAAATAATATAAATAATAATATATGAAGTAATAATCCCGATAACGGAAATACTTTGTCGGCGTGACGTCACACTGATGAATTGATATAATAATATATGTATTTAGTTTGTTGTTTGTCTATATAACGCTTATTACTATAATTATTATAGTTGTAATAATAATAATTCCCCATATATATTACATAAAAATTACAGCAAATGATTTTTGTCTCGTGGGGGAGAAAGCACCAATAATTCTTAAAATGAAATGCATTGCAATTTTTAGTGTACAGGAACTTATACGTACTATATATTATAAGGAATTGCAGTTTGTTAATTTAATAATAATAATAATAATTAACAAATTAATAATTTAATAAAATATTCACCGGCTTTTTGAGTTGATAGAAGTCGGTCGGTGGTGCAGAAAGTGGAATCTTTTTGTTTTCATTCATTTCACGGTGCCCCACACTTATATCTTAGGAATCTGAAATATTCATTCTTATCATTTTGTCGCGGGAGGTCAATTTTCAAAACTTTGATGGGCTCGGCTATACTCACTCGCTCAATTTCGATCCGATCACAAGGAAATCGAATTCTGAACAAAAAAATCGAATGTAGTTATATACTCCGCTAACATTTATAGTTTCCACAGTAAAACGACGACAAGTTGGGAGAACAAAATCATTAAAGAAGGTTGTCCATATGAAAATATGGACACACACAATTAGTAAAAAATTGGCTAGGTTATGACTTCCCTATTGAAGCCCAACGCCCAACTATTCCCAATGTTTGCTTTGATTTATTGTCTTCCAAAATTCATTGTTTCTCATCTCATCCGTTGTTACCATTTATATCACACTAGCTGGATAAGCCCAATCAAATGATTGGGCAGTGAGTGGCTTTAAAATTAAAAGATTATACAAATCAAGAGTTTTTGTATGTATATATATACAACATGTTGCGTAAAAACCTTGAAATAAATTGTTGAATTGAAATTGTTGTAGCTCGCCCTGTTGTTCTTGTGGTAAAACCATTACAATACTACAAATCAATTGATTGGGCGTTATGTTGTTATCGAGTGTTGGCAATCTGAAATGCCGCGGCATTTTGGGCATTTTCAGTTGAGGGCATTTTGGGCATTGGAATTTTTAAGCAGGAAATCGAGCAAATTTTTGGGAATAATTATAAGAATTCAGGCAAATTTTTGGAAAAGTTTGATTATTTTTGAATTTTTTTCTGAATATATTTGCGACAAATATTTTACGGATTCAAATTATTATTACCAATTGTTATCAATTTATTGACAATAGTTTGTCTTTTGTTGCATTTTATTAATTTGTGGATATTTTTAAAAAAATTGGGAAAATGCCCAAAATTCCCGGATTTCCGCCCGAAATGCCTAGTTTTCTGCCAAAAATTGGGCATTTTCAATTTTCTGCCATGCGCAGATTTTTAGGGCATTTGCCCAGTAGGCAGGTCATTTTCAGCAGGGCGGGCAAAAACACGAGGGCATTTTCATTTTGCCAACACTAGCGTTAGCGTTATGATAGAATGGATTTTTAATTTCTTATTTTTCACAATTTAAAACATTACACATTTCGACATTTTTCCGTTTCCGTTTCTAGCATAGGTCATTAAAACCTTGACTACAGTGGATCCTCGCTAGTAGCGACCTTTTTATGAAGGCAAACTCCTTGCAACGACAACATTTCTGGGCTAGAAATAAAGTTGAATGATTTTCGACGTTGGAAACGGAAATTTTTTGAAATAATTGGTAACGTTTAAAATTGTGAAATAGGGATTACAAATCCGTTCTAAAATTACGTGCAATCATTTAATATGGAAACTAACTAGCGGCACTTTGTAAACTACAAACCTATTTACTATTATTAGAGTAAAAATTTCATGTTTTCCTAGGCTAGAAAGCTGCTATGTTGTTATGAGTTTCCATTTATAAGGATGTTGTTTATAGCGAGCTTTAACATTATTAAGGCTGATAGTAATTTAAACTGCGTTCTGTAATAATGCCCAATCACTTGATTGGACTTAAACTGTTTTCGATTGATTGATTTGATGATTGATTGATGATGAAGTTTGATGAGGATTATTGTTGTGAGGGTGAATAGTTTAAAACTCTATGGTGGTGTTTGTTGTTTACGCTGTCACGAAATTTATTTGAAATTGTCCACTGTGGGGATTGAACCCACGTAGCCGAGAGAGAAGTGCAATGCCTTGGCTGCTACACCATGGCGCCCTGCTCTTTTTTAAGAAAATAGGCATTGGTCCTGGCCCGACATCAAAACCAAATCAAATGTTGCCACTCTAAATTAGCTATTTAATGGGCATGATTATAATATTATAAATAATAATAATAATTTATTCAGTCGATTCATGGCCGTTGGCCCTTACAACTTTGTATTAGTTATACATAATTTTGCTTTTCAGATCAAATACATTGATTATAATATTGGTTATGAAGCATACATTATATTTAAAATATTTTTAAATGAAATATTCCCTGATGTTTATATTATATTAGCTTGAGAATCAAACGGCTCGCACACAATCAATGATTCAGATGAGATAACAAAGGATGGCAGGATTGTTTACTTTCAGTACTTCACGTTTCAAATGAATTCAATGGTGTTGGGAAGTTAAATAGAAGAGTGGTAGTCCGATAGATAGGATAATCAACACCTTGTTTGCCGATGCCGAGAAATGCACTCCACCGTAGTATCCGTGTCCGCCTCCACCAGGCGGGGAGGGTGCATAACCGCATTGTTATCTGGGGGCGACGGTTGTGGTTCGGGCTCTGGAGGCGGTGGTGGTGGTGGTGGGGGAGGTGGCGGTGGGGGCTGTGCCGTAAATGGGTTAATATCGTTGCAGTAGTCTTGGTTGCAAATGCAAAAATTCTTTATACCTTTTAGTAGTAGGTCCTTGGGGACTTCTGGTCTGTTCATGTTGCATGTCTGGAAATCTCCATGATCGGGCTGATATGTCTTACCTCTGTTCATGACTTTTTTCCCATTGAATTCTTCGGCTGGTAATACCATTACATAGCAGTAGTTCTTTTTTGCTCCGGTCGGGTTTGCTTGTTTTTTCGTAAACCAGAATAAGAATTAAAATCACAGGGCTACTATAACTCACAGGATTATTTGAAGATGTTATATAGTCGGACAATATAAAGTTTATTTAATTTAATGTATGTACAGATGAATGCCATGTTTCATACATACATTGTATACTCTCAAGATAAAAAGGCATTGATTTTAGCATTCATCAGCATCATCATATACAAATCAAGATAAAAAATCTTCTGCCCGCGATCCCCCGGATCGACGAGAGAGGTTCCCGTCTGTGGCCCAATCTCTAACTAATAATAT
>JAQGAK010004457.1:0-12203 GCA_034696945.1 Lipothrix lubbocki
GATAAATAATAATAATAATAATAATAAATAATAATAATAATAATAATAAATAATAACAATATTACGAGAGAAGATAAGGAATGCAGTTTTTGTTGGCCTTCTGAACAATATTTCCCTCTCGTCGTCTCCTTTATACACATGACAGTATATTTAGTAAATGGGATATGCCCATACTGTTAAAAGTCTTAGACGTCGTCTGATTTTACCATTGGAAAAAGAGCGGAGTGTAACTATATAAGCAGCTCACCACGCAACCAACCACACAGTATTAAAAAAAGTCTGCTACATGCTCCTTCTTATAAAACTATGTTGAAGTTTTGTGGCGGCATGGAATATATTATTATTATTTACTATGGATTGGTGGAAGCCGCAACTTATTACATTTAGTATTACAACTGTCGGCCCGGCATTAATTTCTCTCCTCAACACTCTTTCGCTCGTGTAATAATTAGTCCCCACTATTTTTGCTCCTTGGGCTGAAAAGTTTTGCATAAAATATTACGAGAAATTTCATATAAGTAATTAAATTTGGAAAAAAGAGCATCTACACTTAAATTTTTTTTAAAGTTTAAAAAAAACTGACGAAATTCCAGAAAATTTTAACGCCAAATTTGAACTATAAATTTAATAAATATATAAAGACAAATTATTTGTGGATTTATTTGTGAATTAAATTAAAAACGTGAAATTTACTGAAAATCCCAGAAAATTTGGTGTGTAATTATGAAAATTAAAGCCACAATTGCTTTCATACAAGTTATATGTTATAAACATTGAACCAAAAGTTTGCTTGCAGTGCATCGCTTTTATTTTCTCAGAGTGCCCCGACGAAAATAGTGAAAACTTCACAGATTTTGACTCTGCCTCTCTTACTGTCTCGGAGTTCTTCTCCCATTAGTTCAGTCTCTATAGTTTAGTTTAGTTTAGTTTAGTTTACAAAAGTGGTGTAAGAAACGTTTAAAATTTTATTCAGAAATTAAAAACTGTCTGAAAACAATATGGATGGGATAGAATTAGTCAAAGGAATGAGATCCTATGCTGAACCTCCGATGGAACTCAAACTCCTCGTCCTCCTCAGCCTGATCCTCAATCACATTCAGTTCTCTTACGGTGAGTTAAATTGCTATTTTTAATTATGCCATCAAATTTTTAGGCTAATCATAAATTATTTCGAATAATGAGGTCGTCATGCAATATTTATATTTTATTTTCATAATGTTTGACCAAAAACAATTTAAGCAGTTTTGAATACAATTTGCAGTATTTTTAGAAACATTTAGACAATTTTATGAAAGTTTAAATTTTTTTTTTGAAAATTTAAGACAATTTTGTAAAAATTTAAGACAATTTTGTAAAAATTTAGGACAATTTTGTAAAAATTTAGGACAATTTTATAAAAATTGAGGAGAATTTTTTGAAAATTTAAGACAATTTTGTAAAAATTTAGGACAATTTTGTAAAAATTTAGGACAATTTTGTAAATATTTAGGACAATTTTATGAAAATTTAGACAATTTTATAAAAATTGAGGAGAATTTTTTGAAAATTTAAGACAATTTTGTAAAAATTTAACACAATTTGTAAAAATTTAGAACAATTTTTTGAAAATTTACGACAATTTTGTAAAGGTTTTGGACAATTTTGTGAAACGTTAAGACAATTGTACAACAGCTTAAAACAATTTTACGAAAATTTAGGGTAATTTTTGTACATTTAAATTAATTTTGTGTCAATTTAAGACAATTTTTTAAATATTTATGGCAATTTTATGACAGTTTAGAAAAATGTTACTAAATTTTTAAAAATTATTAAAATATTTTAAATGATTTTCAAACTATAATGAAGAATGTTCAAAGAAATTTTTAACAAAATTTTAAAAAATTGAATACTTTTTCAAAAACAATCACCAAATAATATAAAATTTTGAAAAAAAACTGAACGGTCTTACATAACTTGTGAAGTTTGGAAGAAGAAAATTTATAAAATTTTCAACGTACCAAAAAAATGTGTAAGAAATGTTAAAAATCCTGTAACAGTAAACAGTAAAATTATATGTCAAAACATGACACAATGTAAAAATAATCGTTAATCAAAATATGTGTAATTAATTAAAGGGAAAAGAATATTAGAAAATCGAAAATCCTTCTCTACAAATGCTTACATGATTTATTAGATAATTCCTCATCAATCAGTAATAATATTTAAGGTGGAACTATATACACTATACAATGTAATAATATTCCTTCTTCACTTCACACACACGTAAATTCCTCTATATACACACAAAACCTTGCAAGTTCAGAAATTCCCCATGACGCTCATTGTCCCACTAATATTCACGATTATTATCAAACTCTTCCACACATCGGCTTTTTTTCAAAAAAAAAAAAAACAACAACAACACACATAAGAAGATAGGAAAAAGGTATATGTATGTAATTATATTTATATAATGTAATAGCTATAGCCATAGCTATAGCTATAGGCCAGCGGTCTATCTTTTTATACAGGGAAATATAGGGGAACGACGTCGTCGTCGTCATTTCCCATGCACATTTCCTAATTTAAAATACGTGTGGGCCTGGCATTCAAGGAAATTAGATTGGTGTGTAAAAATGTTTTTTTTCGCTCTCTCTCTCTTTCGTCGTCGTCGTCTTTATTTCTCCCTTATTAAATTGCTACTTCTTCTTTCATATATATATATATTTATCATACACGCGTGTGTATATTTAAATTCTTTAGTATGTACGTTCTATATAAAATTCCTGTATGTCTCCGTGTCTCTCTCTCTCTTTCTCTCTCTTTTTCTGCAGTTTGGTTCGGTTTGGTCTAGAGAAGCATTGGAGGAACTTGTATAGGTAAAGTTGTGTAATAATTATTATAGGTGTAATATATAAATGTGTGTGTGTGTGTGTCTGTGTCTGCGGAATTTTTGAGGAGCGTCGTCGTCACAGTTGTTGTGTGGTGGTGGCTCTTCTACTATTACAATTAGTTGTAATAGCTCTCCGTGTATGAATGTACATATAGGTATGAAACTTCTACTTCTACTACTACTTCTTCTTTTTCTTCTTCTTCTCTTCATCGTCTTATTCGTTTTCTTCTTCTTATTCCCCGTGTCTCTGTGGTCTTCAAATTCATCCTGCGAGAGATTTCTGACTATGGGGACCGTTCAGTACTGTCGGTGGGATTTGGTTCGGAAATGAATGTGCTTAATTTATAATTATTATTTCTTATAGGAAATTCTTAAAATTAATAAATTTAAACAAATTTCATGAAATTCTTAAATTAAAAAAAAGTCTTGGAATTATTAAATTTAAACCAATTGCTTAAAAATGTTAAATTACAAAAATTGTTCAATTTCAGAAAAATTCTGAAAATTGTTAAATTAAAAAAAAATCTTAAAATTCTAAAATTAAAAAAGTCTTAAAATTCTTAGATTAAAAAAATAGTCTTGAAATTATTAAATTGAAAAAAATGCTTAAAATTCTTAAATTAAAAAAAATGCTTAAAATTCCTAAATTAAAAAAAATTGTCAAAATTCCTAAATTAAAAAAAATTCCTAAATTAAAAAAAGTCCAAATAATAATAGTAATAATAATGAAATAATTAAAATTGCAAAAGTTGAAAAAATAATGATCCTGTAAAAAACTGATGACAACGTTGAAATGGTAATTAATCCAAAATTATTACAAAAATAAAAAAAAACACAGAAAAATTAAAAGGAAGAAATCCATAAAGGCATATATATATGTATGTATTTGTATTATTTGTAGTACACAACACCTACATATATGAGGTGTGTAATAACTAATAACATTGATCTTGAAAATGATATTTTAAAGCGTAAATTTGACTATATATAATAAAATGGAAGAGCATATATAATATATAGTTCTGTCTGATCGAACCCCTTAAATATACGAACGTCCTTTCCGAGATCCTTTTTTACCCACCTGAAAATTTGTCTATTTGAATTACAAGTTAGCAGAAGAGGGACTGGGTATGTGAGAATGAATCAGGGATTTACTACTACTACTACGCTTTATGTAGTATTACTATCAATGTTATTACTACTACGACGGCTGATGATGATGAGCCTGACTATTTGATGTACTTATGCATGTAATAATAATAATACATATTTTCTACTAAGGATCCAAAAGTACCAATTTCTATACCTACAACACAAAAGTTGGTACTTTTTGACACTTCGCCGACATTGCCTTATAATAAAGGCCATGAATAATAAATAATACTGTTAATGCTAAAATCCTGTAACGTATCATATGTATGTACACTTATTTAATATTTATATATACATATATATCCTATTCCTGTACTTGTACACTTGTTTCAACAACCAGAAGATTTCATTCTGGCTTTGGCTCCTCATTGTATCTTCATCTCTCTCTCTCTCGCTGCTGAGCTGAAGATCAAGATTCCTAAGCCTACGCACAATCTTGTGACTCTTCTTATTTTATTCCCCCATATGTGCTATATACACATACCTTGTGGCTATATGGACGTATGTATATACATATGGCTATGTGTATATACATGTGGCTATATGTATATACATGTGGCTATATGTATATACATGTGGCTATATGTATATACATGTGGCTATATATGGCTGTATATATATACATATATATGCATATATTTATGCAGCCATATGTAAGTATATGTATACCAATGCAAATGCATATATGTGATCGGTGAAGTATCAAAAAGTACCAACTTCCGTATTGAAGGTATAGGAATTAGCACTTTCGGATCCATAAATGCACAATACATATATATATATATATGTAATTTTTAAATGTCACATAAATAAATTCCTCAACTCTGCTTACATATATTACAAGTGTGTACATATACGTACATATATTAGGTATAATTATAATACATATCTATATATAGTTATTATGATATGATTACCTAATACAAGGATGTACATGTGTACATATGTAAAATGATTGGATATACTTATGTCGAAGGCAATTAAGTGCGTGCATTTTAAACACGGCGCTTTTTTTAATGTCCACTCTCCAGTAAGGGGAAAAATGTTTGTCCGTCGCGTACTCAATGACCCCGCATATAGTATTGATTCAAATAATGCATTTGAATTTCTGTGGCCACATGTGCTATAATGTACATGGGTATATGTAATTATATATGTTAGGTATGTGTTAATTCCATTTAGGACACAGGTTCTAAAATTATATTTTGTGGCTTCATCACCGGTGGGTTCTGAAAATAAAACTCCACAGGGGATTCAGAACTTGTATTTGTATGTATGTATAAGTATACTTATAGGTACAGTTGGAGGCTCTATGGCCAGATGCGTGACATTTTTGCATATTTTATTAAATTTTTAGTTTTTTTATAATTTCTATTTTGTAAATATTTTGTAATAAATTTATTGTGTAAATATTTTGTATTAAATTTATTTTGTAAATATTTTGTATTACTTTTATTTTGTAAATATTTTGTATTACTTTTATTTTGCAAATATTTTGTAATTAATTTATTTTGTAAATATTTTGTACTAAATTTATTTTGTAAATATTTTGTATTAATTTTATTTTGTAAATATTTTGTATTAAATTGATTTTGTAAATATTTTGTATTAAATTTAAATGTTATATAAATTGTTAATTGTTAAATTAAATGGTTTAGAATATTAAAGAATTTGTATAGAATTGTGGCCCTAATTTTTGAACGGCTCTTGGTGGAAGAAAATGTATTTTTATCCTGTGTATAGTCTATAATTAAAAAACAAAATAATCATTGGAGTATACGTATTTCTTCGTAAATATTTAATGCAGTGCCCATAATAATGTAATTTAAATTTGGACGAAGGAATCCCATTTTAATTCCTTTGAACTCAAGGACCTTGGTTTGAGCCGGGCTGTTGGCACTCGAAATCCTGCAAGAGGACTGGAAAGGAAATCATGTATCTACATATTATGCCGACAAGGAGAAAAGTATTTTATTCGCTGTACTTGTCTATATGCAGTAGTTATATTTAATTTACGAGCACTTGATGGGATTTTATTGGCGTGTCTCTTTCTTTAGCAATGGTTGTTGGGGATGAATGAGAAGTTGCGTAAGTGCGTAGCCTTTTATTATCATTAGGGACAACAAAGTTGAAAGAGTTACGACCAGTTGATAATGCATGGCCACATTTGCCATTATTATCGTTTTATATGTAGGTACATACATATAATATAGGAGAACAAGTTTATAAGTGGAAAGTTCCGTCTCTTTTCCCTTTTCTCTCTCCTTTATTCCACTCTGCTTATGTATTTATTCTTTCTCTTTTTTCGACACTTTTCTCCATTTGTCCAAGTTTCCTGGATTTCCGGTCCTTCCCTTTACAGAAAATGTTTTTGTGTAGTGCGCTTCGATTATTTCCAATGGCTAATGCGTTTCTTGATTTTTAACTTCTTCTTGAACGATTTTCTTCTGGAATATTTCGTTTCTGTAGGAAATTTCCACAATGATTCGCTTTTACGTAAAAATTTTGCGTCGTGCTTCAATTTGGCGGAAAATTTTTCAAGCTGTTTTTGGGGTAGAAAACGTTGCCCAATGTCTATCTGGAAAGAAATATGGAAAATATTGTCCAATATTGTTTGTATTCAGAAGATTTGCCCTAATGTTTTCCTTACACAAGAAAATTTACCAAGTGTATTTCCTGTTGTAGGAGAAATTTAGTCCAATGTTTTACATTCAGAGGAAATGTAGTCCAATGTTTTTGTTTTAGAGGAAATTTTGCCGGATATTTTTTATGGACAAAATTTCTCCTGTTGGTCTGACAGGAAAATTTCCCATTATAGTGTTCCGGATAGAGAATTTGCCAATGTGTTCCTTATACAATAAACGTTTGTCCAATGTTTTAGTGATAGAAGATTTGCCTAATAGATTTCTTGTGGACAAACGTTTGCCTGGTGTTTTTTATGTGGAGGGAATTTTGACCAATGTTTTTTTACTTGAGAAAAAGGAAATGTTGCAGGATATTTTTCTTATAGAAGGATTTTTTATCCATATTTTACTTATGTAAAGGAAATGTTGTCCGATGTTTGCATTGTAGAGAAAATTTATCGTGTTTTGTAACAGCAAGACGTGTCAACTGTATAATGCTTTTGGATCAAAGAAAATTTGTCTAAGTTTTCCTTATAGAAGAAATATTTTCTATTGGTTTGCTGGTAGAGGAAAATTTACCCAAGTTGTTATGTTAAGAGCAGATTTGACCCAATGTTATTGTAATGTTTAAATTTGATCCAGTGTTATCTGCATGTATAAATGTTGACCCTATGTTATCTAAATGTATAAAATCTTACCAATGTTATCTGAACTTATAAAATTTGCTCAATGTTATTGTAATGCATTTGCTTAATGTTGTAGAAAAAACAAATTTTGGCCCAATTTTGAAGTTGTGGGGAAAATATGTACAACGTTTCATTTGTGAAGACAATTTTGTTACATGCTGTTGTAATGGTAAATTATTTGCCCCTTGTTTTTCTTATGGAGAACGCTTGTTTAATACTACAGTTATGGAGAAAATTGCCCAATGTTATTGTTATGAAAAAAATTGATCCACACTCGGGTCACCACTGACAATTGTTTAAACTGCAACTCATCCTTGTCGTACATATAATGTCACCCTCCTATTTCAGCCTTGAATTGTACACATGTAGCCATTACATATTTACACCATCCGAAAGCGATGTCAAGATATATTGTCTATTATCGTAAGATTCTTACTACGACTCCAGTCACCGCGTAACTCTGTGAGAAGAGTGAAAAATGTATTTTTTCCAGGATTTATGACCGATTAAGCAGCTTTTACGACTTGGTTAAATGAGCCTCGTTAGACGCAATTCCTTCTTCTTCAATCCCCGTCGTCACTCTCATCGCCTGAAACGTTTTTTTATGCCCGCAATTCTTTATCGTTATTTCCACGCACTTTCATCCCATAATATCACTTGTATGTATATGTCCGTATATTCATATGTGTACGCATATGTAACCCTTATCCTTATCCCTCAAATTTACATGGTATATACATATGTTTTCATTATATAAAAGTCATTTCTACGCCTCGTGATCTTGGCATTCTTGCTCAATTCTTAACTTAAAGTACTATTAAGAAATTCAAAAAAAAAATCTAAAAAAACCGCATATATATACATATACACTATTATTATCGTTATCTATTAACATTCATTACACTATTGTCTCTCATCACTCAGTAATTATTCCGATTTTTTTCATGTACCACTGAATTCGTCATACACTTTAATACACTGAAGGACGGACGTTGACTCTTATGCATTGCAATGCAAAAATCTCGCTTTGTGTATTAATTAATATATGACAACATGTACAATACACGTATACGAAGCGATTTTTCACAATATGTGGCAAATTTCCCTTAAAGGTGTAAATCTCCTTTGATTACTACCGCCGACAGATTTGAAAGAGCGGAGACCAGCATGGTTTTTCCAGTTTTTGCGGGTGTTATTCTATATAAGTAAAAGGCAGGATAATACACAATCTAACCCTTTTTTAGTCCATGTAAATCCCATAAGTGAAAATTTGTTATTCATGAGTATAAGAGTGGGAATTACATATGGGAGGCCCAAAGTTGAGAAATCGCTATAATAAATGAAAATGCTAAAATGAGTGCCATATGTAAAAAGTACACAATCCATATGTGTAATAATGTAAAGCGTGCATATTGGATTTCTCTTTTGTACAATCCGCCCGTGCAAAAATACAGAGGCCGAATAGAATTCCTCGGAAAAGCGATCGAGAATATAAGCTTTTGTGCTGCATCAGGAGGATTTTCGCTAAAAAGAAATCGTCGGTTAAACATGAAAAGGTGCTAAAATTTTCGTAACGTTATATATGGCTTAAACACAATAATAACACATTTTCACGTTTAGCCGACGAAATGTTCTCTATATGCTGAACAAATATTGCAGCGGTACATTGCAATTGAATGCAAGATGCAGGATTTCATAAATTATGTACATACTATGTAATACATGTACATATATGTATTTGTCATTATTTTCCGCACATATATGTACATCTAATGGTAAATGAGGATCCTAAATGAGAATGATGATGCATGTAAAGTAAAGGTTTCTTTCCCTTCAAATCAAATGCAAGGTCTCCCGTAGTAGTCTAGACATTGAAAAAGAGCGAGGGACAGGAGGATTTTGGCTAATCAGCTTTTCCCAATGGTGTGCTTCCAAACATAAAACATATACGTAATTAGTAATAGTGCACATATCATCGGTGGAGATGGAAAATGGTCTATCCCCATAGAATCTGCGTCTGTATACATATAGCTGCAACGAAACAAACTAAACAAAGGGAGACATCCAGCATCGTTTTAAGTGCAGAATGGGGTAACTCCACTATATATTAATTTACAATTATACCTTATTTTGCAAGTTTAAATACAAAACCTCCCTCCGTTTTCAGTTTACCATGCAATTTAAACGGGCAGGATATCCGATATCTTATTATAGCACGGAATAATTAGTAGTTTCGGTGGTGGTGAATAGCTCATCTTTTGCATATTTAGGTTAGGTTACATGGAGATAGCCCACCTTGCATCCCCACCGGAGATATGCAATTTGAACGTATGTATAGACATTGTAAAACATTCTATCGGCATTTGCTTGTATAGACTATGCCATACTACAAAATACATTGTAAAACACGTATACCACGTAAGTATATATACATGTATTACAATGTAACATACCCAATTTGACACGTTAGCAGAGGCCAGAAAATTGCATGGAAAATTCCTTGGTATGTGCTCATGGTTGCGGTGCAAGCAGCAAGGAAAAAGGGAAAAGAAAAAAATTATTGAGGCCTTTTCATTTTCATACCCTGAAAAAAATTCTGCACAAGCACACACACAGCAAATAAACATCACACTCTAGGACCGCGTGCAAATTCCCCATTTGTTTGCAGTCTTCCCTATTGTTAAGAGGTGTGTATAATTGAGTGCGAGGGACGATGGTGGGGCCATGGACGGTTGCATTTAGCATGGCTCTGCATACATATTATCCACGTATCGTCAGTTAAACATTCAAAGGTGCTAAAATTGTCGTAACGTTATGGGTTAAAAAATATTTTAGCCCCTTTGCAAGTTTAACCGTCGATATGCATTTTCCCTATGTTTGCACAGGCGGCACTATTTTTTACACATGTACATATATACATTCTGCGTATGTAGTTATGGGTATAAGCATACGTATACGTACATCAGCGCAAATAATAGGACGGTATATGACAATACAAACAATATGCTAAATTACGTTCGTGAATATCACGGAGGAGCCACCAGGGCTTTTGAAAATTCCCTTTATCTTATATTCTTATATACCTACGTTGCTATTAGTATTTTGCATGTGTGCACAGAATTAATGTATCGGAATATATTTTCACTATATATGATATTTAAATACTTTGTATATACATGTAAACATATTTACCTACGTATATAGGCTTTGTATGCATTATCCATTATAAATAGGAACACGTGTAGGTCCTTTTAGCTTAATTTTCACGTCTCAAATTTGACGGCGTGCATAACTAATAGAGCATTGTGTGTGTGTATTTGTATGTGTGTGTGTGTGAAGGAGGCCTCGTGGAAACTTAAGGAAGGTGACAGAAGGTGGATTTTTCAGTTGGGGAATAATATGTATTTTCATAGGAATTAATGTGCATTGTGTATAAAAATAGGATATTTGCACTTATAAAATGAATAGAAATTTTTTTGTGAAGTTTCAAAAAGTACCAATTTCTGCATGGCAGGGATACAAATTAGCACTTTGGGATCCTTAGTGGACTGTACATATGTATTTTTTTATAGAACATTGTGTAGATTTTGTAGGACCATATGTATATTGTATAGGATCATATGTTTATTGCATAGGACCATATGTATTTTGTATTGGACCATATGTATATTGTATAGAAACATATGTATGTTGCATAGGGCCATATGTACATCATATAGAAATTCACACAAATTCCTCAGACTAATAGCACATTATGCAGAAATACAGGCGCAAATAGCAGAGAATGCATTATAAATCATGCAAGTGCTTGCTGTTCTTCTTGTGTTAGTTTCTTTTTTGTGGGATGACAAGTGCATCGAAAAAATTTGGGCTTCACTCAACTGCCAAGGAGCTTTTCTTTTAACATGACTATGTATATAAGTATATGCATATGGTATTAATGTAAAGTACACACACATTGTGGACGTACATATATGTACGTACAACTGAAAAGACTAGGGAGGACTTGGAGGACGTTGGTTCCCGGTTTCTCTTTGTACTGCAATATAAGCTACATACGGAGTATATCTACATACCTATTATATCGTCGGCAATGTATTCAAAAGTACTAATTTCAACATTGAAGGGATAGACATTGGTACTTTGGGACCCTTCGTCGACGATATCCTTATATGCTGTTTTTGCGTTATAGTAAATTCCTATTGTGCTAAAATCATTTAACAACTAATTTAACACCATGAGAAATTTTAAGCACAATTGCAAACTTGCTAAATGAGGATATATACATATTTACATATATGTGTGACAACATGGATATGAGCATGATTTTTACAATTTTACGCATTGGCATACATAAAAATGTGTTGAAAAAACCCGCAAAAAAATTGAGGCTTATGGATTAACGTCATTAAAAATATTCTTAGGCTGTCGTTGTTGCAAATGGTAAGCAATAAGCGTAAGGAGAGAAATGGAAATCTAATAATGAAAAAGGATTGTACATACGTCGTCGTTGAAGAAGCAAATATAACTATCTCCACGCAGTTGCTTATGAGCAATAAGAATATCTAACTACAGCGTCCGAATATTATTTTTAAAGGAATGCAAAAGTGACTATCCCGTTTATTTACCATTGCAGAAAAGGACACATAAGCGGTAGAAACTGCTGGAATATTTCCCCACATTACTACACGCATATATGACTTTGCAGTAGTTTTCCCAAGCAGCAGCGGGATTTTGCGTTTGCCGTAATAAATCCGCTCTACTCATGACAATGTAAACAAAGCGGCCGTGGTTTTAAACGACGGAGTCATCAGGTTTGCATTGGAATATTTGTGAAATTCCTTGTAACCGTATAGTCATTCTTATATA
>JAQGAK010004458.1:0-12201 GCA_034696945.1 Lipothrix lubbocki
CAAAAATTAATACAAAAATTAATACAAAAATTAATACAAAAATTAATACAAAAATTAATACAAAAATTAATACAAATCCAGAAAGAAAATAACCCACATATAAAATCCTTAAAAAATAACAAGTAAAATATGCTTCCCTGTGAATACATTAGAAAAAATATTTTTGTCCGTCCAATTCCTCATCTTGAACCCCTCTCACTAGCACAGTGCTGATTAGTTTCAGTTTCCACATCAAATAGAGACTTCCAAGAAAAGAGAGACTCGGCCTGCATTGACGGGCCTTGATCATGGAACGGGAGCAGCAAAAAGAGCTGAAACGGGAGGAATAAGGGAAAAAAAGACAGAGACGGGATTATTATCAATCCAAACCAAACGCACCTCCAGTATTCAAGTCATACGTACAAGTACACACACGGCATAGAATTTGAGGAGTTACAACTTGTAGTGGAGTCGAGTGAGGAAAGTGAAACCTTACAGTCATAGCACCCGCACCCGACAGGCGCTGAGCTCCTAAACAGATCGTTGGTTTTTCTTCCTTTTGCTCCGGTCCTACCCGTCGTCCGTACTGCATACATCGTGTTGGCTGAGAGGAAAATCGGGCAAGTTGACTTCAGTTCCAGGCATCCGCTTGCATCAGTTGTAGGCCAAAACAGAACGCGAATCCGTCGAAACCTTCGTCTCTCTTCCATTCTTCTTCTTATTCTTCTCAGCACATCCAAAGCCATCCCGCTTCTTTGCCTCCAACTTTTCCTTTTCCATTATTCCTTCATATAGCAAAAACAAATTTAATCACGCAAAACAAAAATTCAATTATTTATTAGATTTACCAATTTTACATTTTTTTGCTCTCAAATTCCAGAACCGAATCCCCTATACCCTGATTCAAAATCCTTCATCTAATCTACAATCTCAAATTTAATATTTTTGAGTCTAAAATAAAAAATCCTAAAATTTCTGTGAAAATTAAAGATTCAAATATTAAAGATACAAATATTAAAGATTCAATTATTAAAGATACAAATATTAAAGTTACAAATATTAAAGATTTAAATATAAAATCTTCTCGCGTGGAATTTGTTTTTAAATTAAATTCGAATTTCATTTCCGTAAATTTCAATAAATAAATAGAAATTTTTGTAGCATTCCCATGTACAAACACGTTGCTCCCGAATGAGAATAAAAAAAAGATTTGAGTTGTACTAGTGCTGAACTAAATAAACTAAATACATACAAATAGAAAATAAGATTTTTGTTCAACATCCAAAAGCAAACACATTTACCAAGCAGCACTCAATCTCCTCCATTGAGAGTTCCAAGAAAAGAACCAATAATCCTGTTTACATCTGCAGAATTTAATTTCCTGGATTCTTCCTTAATCCTAGAATAAACTACTTTCTTTCCTTCTTCAGCTAAGAACACCAGTTTAGAGTTGTAATAATAATAAATAATAGTTCCAGAAGCAAGAAGTGCTCTAATAAATAAGACTAAAAGAATTCTACCACCGTGAGGATTTCAAATTTAGAATATTCTCCAGTTGTAAAATTTCTGGGAAATTCTGACCTTCAACATTAAAATTGAAAAATAATATTTTGATCTTCAACTATATTTTGCTCTTCAACGATATTTTGATCTTCAACGGCATTTCGATCTTCAACGACATCTTGATCTTCAGTTCAGATTTTTCAAAAGCAAAATTCTTAAACCACGGAATCTTCCCCAAAAATAAAAATCGTGTTGTTCTTCAGACTCATCTTCTTTCCCAAAAAATAAATTATTTCTCATCCGTTATTTTGAGCATTAAATTCTGATCTTGAGGTTCCTCAACATTGAAAATCAATCTTGATCTGCAGCGACTCAAAAATTATTCAAAATAAGAGAAATCTCATCTGGAACGTTGAAATTCCTGGAGTAAGAATAATAATAAGAACAGAAACATTAAATAAACATTTAAAGTTATTTTTTGAAACTCCCATAGTTTTTGCATTGCGAAGATCTGTACAGGATAAAAATAATTCATGTAATACAGAAACCTCATGGGAAGTAACACATATGACTTGGAATCTTTTGGAACCCGACAAATCTTTAACCAAATCGGCGCGCCTGACCTTCACCTTCCCTGGCATTTAAGATCACGGGTATATACTATAATCACAACATAAATCTGACACGCACCCTGTGTGACCACAACTTCTAATCAACCTCAACACTATCAAATACTTGAGTAATAACATATAATATACACTCTGCTGCTCTTGGCCAATATTTATTTCAAGAGTTTCCTCCAGCCTTTCCTAACGGTTGTAAACGAAACCTACTAGAGTTTATACACGTAGAACTATATTATTATTGACACTTGGAACTAATAACAGTTTTGGTCAATAATAATAATTTGCTGTGAAAAGTGCAACGAAAGATCAAGGATGTGGGTCAGACTGACGAATTACGGATTCTAATTTGTAACTAATTTCTATTAATACATAATAAACATATTTAATTATTTTTCGAAAATAATTTAAACAAATAATCTACTACGTGTTACAATAATTGTAATAATTATTACAAATATATTACAAATTAACAAAGCGTAACAATAATTATTTAAGCAATAAATTGTGTTCCGAAGTTGTTACAAAGAAAAGGATTTATTAAAACGTTATTTAACATTTGACGTTGTGGAAGCAAACTGAAAGGTTCTAATAAGCGCGCGAAATGATAAACAAGGGGAGAAGCACAATGATTTTTGATTAAAAACCATTGAGTATTCCTCATACATAAAATATAACATTTGTACTCGCTTTTCCCCTTATATCTACATATACAAGTATAATTGAAGAGAAACTTATATATCGAAAGTGACACGGCCACGGCGTTGTCGCTGTCAATCCGTCGTAGCCGTAGTGTTGGCGCCAGCGAGCAGACCAGCAAGCGCTCCGTGAATTCCCGCCAATCACCGACAAGCATAAGCGGCAACCTGTCTAGTTCACGAGAAGATCCGCCCCCTCCAGGTCCGCAACCATTGGACCTGAATAGTAATAATTCTACAAGTCATAGTAATAATTGTCATCAGGCACCGCAGCGGGAAAACCCGTCAAAAACCATGTTCCTCATCCAGAAATACACGCAGTACAAGGCCACTCAGGCCGAGCAACAGAAACGGAAGGTGACGGAGAAGGAATTGGCTCAACTCAATCATAAAATAGTAAGCTGCATTCATTTATTCAATTTAAACCATTTTTATTTATTTATTATTATTTATTATTATTATTATTTATTTATTTATTATTATTTATTATTATTTATTATTATTATTTATTATTATTATTATTATTTATTATTATTATTATTTATTATTATTATTTATTTATTATTATTATTATTCATTTATTTATAATGATTTATTTTTTTGTTTTTTAAAAGAAATTTATATCATAAAGCTATTATAATACATAAGAATACATTCAGAAAATAGAATTTATTCTGCCGAAAATGGTGACGAAACTCAACTCCGCGTCACAAGAAAAGCAGTAATCCCATCAAAGAAACGACATAAAGCTTTCAGGCCCCTTTCCCATTACATCATATATGATTAATAACTCTCAGCGCACGTGGCTCGACTTCAAGAGAAATGACTAATGAGAATGCAATTGACTCGATTAAATCTAAGCCGGGGAGGTATTATATGGCTGTTTTCTATTTATTAATATTAAACACACAGTAAGTAGCATGCAAGAAAACACGGAATTCTCCGAAAAGTTTCGGACCCAGGAAAAACCCTTTACATATAGAGCCCTGTATACTGTTAATGCGTAGACGGCGAGCAACTCTGGACCTATGTACATACAGCGTAAAAAATGCAGGAGAGTAATTATATAATACTTTTCTGTATACAAGCTACAGTAAATATATCCAGCGTGAAGGATCTTAAAGTACCAATTTCTATCCCTTCAACATATAAATAGAAATTAGCCCTTTTAGATTCTCCGCTGACGAGCCTTGTTCCTAACTGCGGAAATATGGATTCCTTTTGGTATAAAAAGAACGGAGACGGAGGAGTTTAATCTGAAAATATAGAAATTAGAAGTAATTCATAGTAACTATATAACAAGAAATAATTACGTACATACTGCATATTCTATGTATATGTAATTATGTATATGAAAGATATTAAAATGCGGAAAGTCCAAAAATGTATACAATCCTTACAGCAAAATAAAGTATTCCTTTATATCCGAAATAGGTGTTCTAATAGATTAGCATGAAGATCGTTTGGCAAGTTAGTGAAACTATGGAATTAATTCCTGGGGGAAATTTATTATTTATCAAACGCCTCACGATGTTTACCTGCCGGCTCCCGTTTCTCTTCTTTTTTTACGCTCGACACTCTTATTTCGAGTCCATTACAGTTGCAAAGTGGTAGATGTATTTTTACAAGGGAAAGCTACATTTTATACAGCATACTTGTATTATTTTGCAGGGAAAAGTTATATATGATTTTCCAGGGAAACTTTATACGATTTTGCACGGAAAAGTTATATTATTTTATACGGAAACGTTACATGATTTTTTTCCACGGTAACATTATATGCTATTTTATACGACATGCTGTATGACTTTGCAAGGAAAAGTTATATTATTTCCTACAAATACTACACAGGTACCCGTATATATGTACATAAGAGTGCGGAACCCCGAGCCGAGTAATCAGACCCGATTTTCATTCATCAACTGTTGTTACATTTAGTCCGCCGTCTATCTATTTGTTCATTATTGTCATGTCCGCCGGTACTTCTTCCCCCCTGTGGAATTCACAGTTTTAGACATTGAGTGGCAATGTGATTTTTTGGGCTTCGTTTTTCACCCGGGTCGTTTATTTTCTTATGTAAGTAGTTATGTATTGCAATATCTATGTAATAGATCATCATATAATGTATGTTCTATTTTCTGCGCAAATACGTATCTAGTATCTATTATTTTTATAAAGGAGCTGAAGTGAAGCTTGCATAGCAAATCTCCAGAGATTACTTTGTAGTTTATACAATATACGTATGTTAGTACATTGTACATACATAGGTATGGAAGTAGCTCCGCGGTATTTTGTACAAGCAAGACTGTGTCATTTTGCTTCCGAGAGACCATACTTTATTCAGTAATTACTATTTTAGCTCGTCCTTTAACTTTGTGCGAAGAATTGTCTTCAGTTTCTGCTTTTATTCATATTGTTAGTCACCGTTATGTTTTCCAAAGGGGCGGGATATTTTCGAATTTTAACTTCATCGTTCGAGAAAAAACGCGTCGTCTAAATTTCTTTAGAAATTTGCTTAAAAAGTTGTTGTTAAAATTGTTGGTAAATTTATTTTTTAATTAATTGGTGAATTTGTTGGTAAATTTATTTTTCAATTATTTGGTAAATTTGGTAATTTTGTTGCTAACTTTTTGGTAAATTTGTTGGTAAATTTGGTAATTTTGTTGCTAACTTTTTGGTAAATTTGTTGGTAACTTTTTGGTAAATTTGTTGGTAACTTTTTGGTAAATTTGTTGGTAACTTTTTGGTAAATTTGTTGGAAAATTTGTTCGTAAATTTGTTGGTAACTTTTTGGTAAATTTGTTGGTAAATTTGCTGGTAACTTTATTTTTTTATGAATTGGTAAATTTGTTGATAAATTTGTTGGTAAATTTGTTAGTAAATTTGTTGGTAAATTTGTTAGTAAATTTGTTGGTAAATTTGTTGGTAAATTTGCTGGTAAATTTGCTGGTAACTTTATTTTTTTATTAATTGCTAAATTGGTTGGTAAATTGGTTGGTAAATTTGCTGGTAACTTTTTTTTATTAAATTGGTAAATTGGTTGGTAAATTGGTTGGTAAATTTATTTTTCAATTAATTGGTAAATTGGTTGGTAAATTTATTTTTCAATTATTTGGTAAATTTGTTGGTGAATATATTTTTTCATTAATTAGTAAATTTGTTGGTAAATTTTATTCTAAATTTGTGTTGAATTTTTAATAAAATGTAATTATTTCTAAATGAATAGATAAATTTGTTGGCAAATTAAATCATTGCCCGAGAATTTGCAAACACCACAAGGTTTTTCCGATTTTGACGCCATACAAAAAGCACTACAGAAAAATAATATAATTAACTTCAAGGAAGAATTATAATAATAAAAAAAGTTGGTACTGCTGAGCATATGTGCACAAAGTCCGCCTCTTCTTTTCCATCTTGTACACTTCATACTCAAAATAATGCTAATAAAGGATGATAATTATTCTTCCCCATTTCTCCAGGAAACTTTTTTTCATTGTAATATTTGAGTTTCCGCTGAGAGAGTTTGTCCGCTGTAATTTTATCATTCTTATTATCCTTGTCGCTATGCTCCTCTATGGTCTGTCATCTTTTTTAAAGTCATAACAAAGAGGACGAAATAAGCTGTACGGGAAACATATGCTAACTTAATTTTAACTTTGCTGCATCAAAAACTTTCGTAAGTACATACGACCTTTGAACTTAAAATGTCTATCCATCTAAACTTATAGAGGATCCCTAAATATTCTAAATTCTCAGCGTCATCAAATTATAATCAGACACTCGTCTCTTCTAAGAATTCTTTTATTTAATTTTACTAAAAATAAAAATTTGCATTTAAAAAATATCTAAAAAGTATATACAATTTTTTTTAATTTGCGTATTTCTGGGGAATTTGGATTCCCATTTGGATTTAATAATTGGCGCTAAACTTCAATTTTTGAATTTCCAGTATTTTTCTTTATATTTTCCTGACTAGCTTTAAACCCGTGCTTTACACGGACAAACACTGATTGGTCGTTATGTTGTATTATGTATGGCGCGAGCATTTGAAATCTTACAGAGATGGTGAATATAGGTGGGGATAGGTGGGGATATAGGTGGGGATAGCTTTTAGCCGGTGCTCCGCACGGGTAATAAAAAGTTTTCTCGCGTAATAATAATAGGCGCGTGCATTTGAAATCTTTTTGTAATCATGGCGCGAGCATTTGAAATCTTACAGAGATTACAGAGATGGTGAATATAGGTGAGGATTATCACATATATCGATGGATATTCGAAGGAAAAAAAGTTGTACCGAGATAAAACAATTAATATAGTAATTAATATAGTAACTTAATTTAAAGACTTGAAAATTGTCGTGAAATTAAGAAATATGGTTTGTCCATTTAGGTAAGTTAATTCCATTTTCTCCGAAAAGGATCCCGTTGTAGCATTTTAGCATTTCCTATATGATAGTTAATATTAAATTAAACTACACACACAGTAAATTCCCATTGCTTGTGACTCTAATAAAGTTTCCTCCGGGACTTTTACTTGGCCGCACTTATGTAAACTGCATAGGTATATATAGTTTTTTATTTACTTAAGTAAAAGGGAAAAGCCATATAGTAGAGTTGCCAGCAGCGCAGGGAAAGGGAAAGGAAGGAAGGAAATGACGAAATCCCACAAAAACTCAGAGAATTTACCACGTGGTTTAGCCTCCTGGGTGTTTTCATTTGCTATTATTTCAAACGCCGCATTTTATTTATTTTATTTATACATACCAAAACAGACCGCAGCAGCCGTGCATTTTAATTTTCTCTCCTGATTTTATTTTCATTCCCTTATATTATATTTCCCCTTCGTTTGATATTATAATAATAAAACATTATTTCAATTTATTAAATCTTTTGATATAATCCTGACTGCTGTGGGAATAGAGTTTTAATAGGAAATTACTATGTAGAAGAGAAAATATTATTTTAAAAAGAAATGACTTTTCTCTGTGCGACGACGGCGTCTGCTGCAATAGTTTTTGGAGGCCAAAATAATAAAACTTCCATATTATTTACTTTGCCCTTTTGAACTTCTTTTTTACTCCACCGCCGTCGCCGCCGCCGCCGCTTATTTTTATCGCCGGAGCAGGATTATATTATTACAAAAAAAAACTTTTTTTCCTCTTCCCTCAAATGGTTGTCGTCTTAAAAAAAATTCTTAAAAATTCATCGTTCATTGTAGATTTTTTTCCCTTATAATATTATTCCCTTCTGAACTTTACGGAAGGGTCGGCGCTGCAATAAAAATACCGCTGCACTCTGGAATATGGAACTCTACTTATACGGATATGGAGGACTCAAAGGAATGGACGTGCCGGACAAGTTTTGATAGTTTGGGTGATTGAATCACAGGAAATTCTTATTATTCCTCTCTCTTCTTATTATTACTATTACAAAGCGTGTGCACTGCAGTCTTCTCTTATATTATTATTCTTCTCTACTACTTTTACTTCTTCTTGCGGTGCATCAATAATAAAAAAGATTTGATTGCACGAGAGCCAAAACTTTTCTAATAATAGTAATCTAAATGGAACTTTCTGGACTGAATCATGCCAACTCTAAGCTTTTTGCTAATTTTTTTTAAATTGGCAAGACTTTTTAAATTTTTTCCATAATGACAAACGGAAAGGTTAATTTCTGTAAATTCGAATTCTTCTGGATTCTACAACTTTGTGAGGTTTATTCGTTAGAAGTCAGAGCGGAAGCTGAATTGAGTATTTAAATGATGGAAAAAATGAATTTATAGTATTAAAATTCATGTAAAAACAGAATTTCGTACTAAAATCACTACAAAAATTTGTGCTTAAAATCAATGTAAAATCAGGATTTTGTATTAAAATCAATGTCAAAACAAGATTTTGTATTAAAATCCATGTAAAAACGGAATTTCGTACTAAAATCACTACAACATATTTTTGTATTCAAATCAGCGTAAAAACAAGAGCTTGTATTACAATTAATGTGAAAGCAGGATTTTGCATTCAAATCAACGTAAAAACAAGAGTTTGTATTAAAATCAATGCAAAAAACAAGATTTCGTATCAAAATCAATGGAAACAACAAGATTTCGTATTAAAATCATTGGAAAAAACAAGATTTCGTATAAAAATCTATGCAAAAAACAATATTTTGCATTAACATCAATGCAAAAAACAATATTTTGCAATTAAATCAAAAATCAATGCAAAGACAAGATTTCGTATTAAAATCAATGCAAACAACAATACTTTGCATTAAAATCATTGTAAACAGGATTTTGTATGAAAAATTAATACATTTTTTATTCTATTAAAAGAATATGTAATTTGTGAAAGACATTAATATGCAAAACTTAATTTTAGTAATTATTTACGAGGCAAAAAATTCATATTTAACCAAACTAAAGCTATAAATTCCATTTTTAATTAACTGTACAATATAGAGAAATGAATTTTGTATGATGAGCCAAATAAAATATAAATTTCAAGGTTGAGCGAGCGCATAAAAACATTTGAGAAAATAGTTGATCGTTAACAGAGAGGGGAAGTATAATAATGACCAATAAGATTCACATATTCTAGAGTAAGAGTTTCCAGAAGAGAGCCTCCTTCTCTCTTTTTAGTTTGCAAACTCCAGATCTAGATCTAAAGATCGAATTACCTTGGCTTATATCCAAGAACAGTAATATATAATAGCTTATACCTACACGTACATATAAAAATTTCTGTTATAAAAGCAGTAATGATATTCCAAAAGTCAAGGTTAAGGTCCTAATTGCTCTCTATCCGGATTACTTTTCTGTTTTGAAATGCTTTTTTTTTGCAGAAAATAAATATTTTCCCTGTATGTAGAAAAGAGAAATGTTTTTTGTCCTGTAGAGAGAAAAAAATTCCAGAATAAAATAATTTCAAAATTTCAGGGGGTCTCCAACATAAGAGTCATTGTCATTATCATTAAAGGCCTACAAAATCAAGGTTTTTCCACGGAATATTTTCTATACAGCATTTATCATTTCTACCCATTGCTCCTTTCTCTTCCTATAGTATAAAAGTACCTATGACATACATATAGTAAATATGATGTTTTCCCTCCAATCACGAACAAGTTCGTTCAAAGATACAAACAAGGGGGAAATGATTTCCCTTTATATCAGTCCATTATTATTTCATTGGCAAAAGGAAATATGGAGTGGTTGAAGAAGAGAGTGTTTTTTTGTGTATATTAGGGAAAAAAAGAAATGACCAGCGGACACTGGTACAGATATTGATTAGAGATTTGTGTTTTTGTGTGTGTCTATGTGTGTGTATGAGCTTTTGATTTTGGTTTAATATTTCCTTTTTTTTTGTTTGTGGGTACAAAAAGATATAGATACCGAAATTTGGCTATAAAACACTATAAATGCAAAATGAATCCCATCGCAAGGTTACCTGTCCCGTCTATCAAAATTCCTATACATACAAACTATTCCTATCATTGGCTATAAATAAATACATTTTTTTTGATTAAATTGCGTGTATGAATGTATTATTAGTATAGAATGATTCCTATATATTCCATATTATTTTGTATTTTTGTATATTATTATTATCATTGTCCATCAATATAAAGCTCTCTAGCTATCTGTTGTTATAATATTTCTATATAGCATTGAAAGCTTCATATACGTATGACGTCCTTGATCCTGCGAGGTGATTTATATTTTCCTGGCGGGGGATCCGACGCCTCTTTCGTGATCAAACTATCTATTTCCGATTTACTTCCGTCCGAATCCGTCCTACACATTTATTGGCTCGATTTTATTATCTTAAGAATGAGATTCCCTTTATCAGCATACAATTTATTAAATAATAAATAAATTTAATAATACAATTTTTATAGTGATTTTTTTTAGTCTTTTAAATATAATTTTTATAGTGAAGTCACTAAATGTATGTTGAATTGTAAAAACGCGCCAATTTAAAAGAATTTATTGTCCAAACCGAATAATTAATATTAATATAACTAGCTTTAAGCCCGTGCTAAGCAGGGGGAAAACACTCTTTTTGATTGGCCGTTAAATGGTTCAATGTTGTATTAAATATATGCCGCGAAATTTTAAAAGCCCTATATAGAGATTTGAGGTGAATATACATAGGTGAGGATTTTAATTTGAATTCGGAGAGTAAATGGTTTATTTGATAAATGTTAATAATTAACAAATAATTTTTTTAAAATCATAAATAATAAATTAATATGGCAATATTTCCGTCGACGCGACGTTGCTGCGGTGAGTTTGCAATTTTCTAGAAGAATCGTCGATGCGATTGCAAAAGCGAGATAGAGGGCAGCTGTAAAGATAAAGTAATTCAATTATTTTCAAGGCTATGATGCTATAGGAGAAACAGCAACCGATAACTTCTGGGACTCTTGGTAACAAAATCAAAAACTGACTGTCTACGATAATTAAATTATTAAACTTTGCCGTTACTCCTTCGACTCCGAATGGCATTACTTAATCATACCGAAGATTCGGTGATTGAATTAGTGCACACATAAGTATGTTGTACATATGTACATGTATGTACAATAGAGCATTCCGCTGCTGCTGCTGCTGGTGATGTAAAAGATATTCAGTGTGTTTAGTTTTGCGAACACTTTAATTGATTAAATAAAGTTGCGAATATTGTTTTGTTGGTTTTCTGGTTGTTCCGTACAAAAGTTAATGAAGTAGCTATAAAACTATAGCAGCTGACAATAACACTAGGGTCGATAATTTGCAACACAAGGAAAATCATTAGAAAAGAATCCTATAGGTATATAAAACAACTGATCTTAAGACTATAGAGTCAAATGATGCTTGTTCCTAAAAGTAATACCTTCCTTTCTTTCGGCATTTTTTGTAGTATATATATGGGGTAATGGGGTAGTAGTAAGTTTAGCTGCCGTTCAAGTATTTTCGGGTGTCGATATTCCAACTACTGTCGAAAACTTTGCCGAGACCACTTGAACAAGAAGGATTTTCAAGAATCGTATATACATATATATAAGAAAGTGGTGAAACTGAAAATGTTGAGAATTGTCGGACTAAAAACTTTTCGAATTTAATTCCATCATCCCCTGGGGACTTTTTTGTATGCATTTGTCCATATTGTAATCGATTTCCTTCAAGAATTGACTTGGTAGTAGTTTTTTTGCTCTACAAATAATAGTTTGGCATAAAATATAATAAAAATACAAAATACAGTAAAACAGTTACAATAAATACAAAATAAAAAAACAAATATAAAACTAAATAAATACAAAATAAAAAAACAAATACAAATCTTAAATAAATACAAAATAAATAAAAAACTAAAAAATAAAATATATAAAAAACCAAATAAATAAAAAATAAATAAATAAAAT
>JAQGAK010004459.1:0-12200 GCA_034696945.1 Lipothrix lubbocki
TCCTTCAAGAAAATTCGTGGTGGTGTGTTTATTGTGCCAACTATTCCCCGAGGAAAGACCGGGAAGATCGTGAGGTCGATGGTGGCCAATATGAATTTATTGAACGACGAGCCAGAGCACTAATTTAATAGTTTTGAATTATTTATTTTTCTACTTTATTATAGTTTATACGTTGGTGTATAAACTATTACCGCTTCTTTTTATAACGCGCATAGTGTAGGCAGTTTTAATTACAGTTATATTTATAAATGAAAGAATAGAAATATCCTTGTACAGAAATATGTGGAAGTGTTGTGGGAAGCATAAATAAATATATATATTTTCTTGTTTGTAAACTAAAACAACTGTTTCATGATGTATTCATGTTTTACGGTTACCTGAAAGATATTATTTAATTTGTTAGGTTAATTAATACGTTGATTTCGAAATCAACTTGTTTTCATCGTTCAATTTTAGATGCAAGTACATGAATTCCAGCAGAAATATATAATATGACAAAATACAAAATATTAAAATAACGATACCACCATCGTCAGCACACAAGTTGTGACTTCAGATCATTATATTAATACTCTAATGGGTCTCTTTGTATTTTATTTCGAGAATTAGAGCATTTAAAGATTTATTGACGACATGACTAGTATACATTATTTTGTAACAGGTTGGTAATCCTAAATAACTGTATTTTACAAAGAACAAGGAGTGACTTGAGCCAGAATATTTAATTCATCTAAGATGGCCACATTGAGCTCCTCCACTGCTGCATCGTTTGGTAAAACGCTTTTGTCGGCTTCAGTTACAATGCGAACACCCTCGCCGCAGCTGATCATGTTGAAGGACAGGCCTGAAAAATGGTAGTATTTTTCTTGTTACTCTTTAAAGATTTTAAACTGAAATTAATTATTTAATTTCAGCACAGCAGCTTTGAAGATGTTACGAAGTTGTTTTATAATTCGAAATATATTTAGATTAATCAAAAATTCGGTTGGATTCAGTAATTTAATTAAGATTTTAAGAATTACATTAATTTAAAAAAGAAAATCAAACAATTGGTCGTTAAGATTTTTTTTAATTAAAAATATATTTACATTATAGTATACACAAAATGGCATCCAAAATTTCGACTAAAAGACAAACAAGATAAGCAATTAATTTCCTTGTAATTACTTACCACTTTTAGTATCTCCGTTCCCGGCGGCAAAATTCAAATCCAGCAGCTCATGTCGCTTGCCGCCCATAAAGCATACGCGATGAAACGTTGGTCCAGGGAAGTTGGAAATTGTTGTCGTAGAAAGAAAATTCGTATTTAATTTTTTAATTATCCCTACACATAATCCTCCGCATAGGGACATCACAGTGTGATTAAGCGCTGGAGCATAAGAATCCTTTAGTTTATTTAAGTTCTCTTCTATCCTCTTTAATCTCAACCCTGGTGTACGCATTCCAACAGGGAGATGTACGAATGCTGATGTCCTTAAATAAATAAGAATCAGTAATTAAATTAAAAATAATAAATAATTACATAAATAATAATAAACAATTAAATACGTAGTAACAAATAGTTAGAGTATTAAATTCACAATTAATCGTTTACCAGTAATTTGTCAACGTTCCGGGATGATTCGGCATTGGAATAGGCAGTCCAGCATTAATAATATCCGGAACGACCTTCCCTTGCTTGATCATCATCCGCCGAATCCCCCCAGCAATGGCAGCCATAACAACAGCGCCGTAGCTGACCCCATGCTTATTCTTAATACTTTTGATATAACTGACAGGTATCCTGACCGTGATCGCATTGTTAAATGGACGCGTCAACTCCGAAGCTTGGGATAAGTGCCACTCATTCACATCATTAGCCTCAACCATCATCTTAACAAATTGATACGGAGCCACCAACGGGGACTTCAAACCCCGCCAGATCTTCTGACTCAAGCTTCTCCCACGGAAATTAGGCTTGGCAGTTGTGCTCAAACTGACTCCACAAAGTTGTCCCATCAGCATTTGGAGAATCATCGTGCCATCGCAGAGACCATGATGGGCCCGGAAGATCTTAATTGTTTTAGGTGTCGAATCACCGTACTCATCTATACAAGCTCTGTAATTGCGAATCCAAAGGAATTCCCACGGACTGAGATTCTTCTGGAACGGAGCCCAAGTAAGTTTCTTAATAATTGATTGTAATTCCTTCTCTGTGGTCACGCCGTTATTGTTTGTATCGTAGTTCCGACTGTGGTTCTTCATATCAAATCTTTCCCACTTCCAAAATAAAAAGCCTAACCACTGGTAAATAAATTGCTGCAGTTGAGGATCTGCGAGCCTCCCGTTCGATAATTTACGCTCAACCACCGTATCATTGAATGCTCTCCGGATATTTTCCGTGTCAATATTCCCATCGTACACTGCCCACACACAGAGATTCCATTTCGGTGAGTCCGTCGGATCATCAACGGCAAGGAAGGAACTTTGCAGGGATAGCATTTTGTCTAAATCCGGTCGCCAAATTGATTTTAGTATTGACACTATGAGTCTTGTTAAATAAATTGGTAAAAATGTTAAAATTGTTAGGGGAAACAAAATTGGAAATAAAATAGTTAAGACTATTATGTAAAATGTACTTTTGTATGTTGATAGACTCATTCTAATTTTGAATTTAACAACGCGACGGGGTAATATTCAAGTAAATTATTAATAAAAATTATTGATAATTAATAATTATTATTATTGAAGTTATTGTTATTGTAAATTTTTAGGAGCGTGCAAATGTGTCACAGTTGACGGGATGAGAACTGATTGTAAAATGAGGTTCATGGTTCATCAAGGCAATCCAGACATACCTTAAAAGCAATTATTTACATGCAAGAAGAAGAACTTGCTGTAACGAATCAAATATACAAAGACTTTGCGTGTAGTAAGTACTTCTTTAACGAAAGCCAGAACAAATGCCAGATTAATTTTATAATGTATATAAAATATTTATTGAAAAGGGAAGGTTTACACGTATTTGATTGCATTTCTCTAATCTTTTACTACACAGGTACTCCAACTTGAGCAACATTTCAGCTCGTCGTGCATTTATGCTGCTTTATAAAAGGAAGAAGTTTGGCTAGATACATACATTCATCGAAGAGATTATGGATAAGAGACTCGTATACACCTCAGAATCACGTCTCAAGGGCGGATGTAATATGATCACCTACAGCGTAAGTGTCATGAAATAGTGAGTAATCAAGCTGGCGCTCTCCAGTCGAATCTGACTTCTTTCGACGAGTGTGTATGTCTTGAAAACGATGACCCCATAGGATTTCTGAAGGTAAATAAGATGATCTTGCTTGTACTGTTTGTCCAGTTGCTTCTACTACTCCTTCCAGAATTATAATTATTTCGAATGATGTATTTTCCAATGTCAAATCCAATGAGTTGAGGTTCCTCAATGGGCTGGAATTGTCTATAATGTGTGCAATAATAACTGGCCAGAATAAAAATATTTGTCCATTCTTCTGTTGGGGATCATGAATCTGAAATCAACATAAATTTGTAAATTAACCATGTTATATAATTTTGTAATATTATTGCACATTTAAATTATGCATTTAATGTAAATATTACTAAATAAGGCAAAAATAAATAATATAAATAAAAAAATTTAAATAAACAATTTTAACAGTTTATAGAACACTAATTAATGATTAATGTACCTTTAATTAACAAATTTAAGTGTATTAAATAAAAAAAGCATTAGTTGCTATTAATACATTAATAATTTCAAATTTAATCTGTTTTACCCGTAGATCTTCCTGATCATAATGAATAATCTCCCCCTCTTCGGTGACCCTAGTTCGGATCAAGCTCAGTCGGACCTGCGTGTGAAGAAGTTGAGTTCGTGACCTCACGTCAGCAATTCGAAACATCAAGCAACGCTTGCCATCCCTGTTGCTAATCACAGCAGCCTTACTAAAAATCAAAGTTGCTCTCCTTCGCCTTCCCCCAACCACTTTTACAAACACCAAACCAACACAAAGGCCTTCCACAATTACTCCGGTAATCGACTGAATACAAAATAGAATTATACCAGAATTGCAGTAGTCCTGGATCGTGAAATGTCCATAGCCGGTAGTGTGCTGCGTTTCCACGGAAAACATAAATGTTTCAGCAAAACTTGTAATGTTAGATATGCAAGAACTATCTACCCAAAGAATCACTTGCCACAAGAAAGCGAAAGCTGTGGAATTAAATAAAATGAAATAGGTGTGCATATGCGTCTGTTTCATTACGTCCAAAATATTCCAAAATGAGATTATTCTTTAATAATTATTAATAATGAATTTCTTAATCTGTAATAATTAAACGAAGTAAACATCAGAAAAATCAGTTTACCTAGCCAAGACCCAAAATAAATTACGCAAAATCCTAACAGAACCCACCGCCATCGAAGCTCCACCAACGACGTTACAATGTCATTAAAATTACGGCCAATTCGTTGGTCCAAATTCCGACATCCGAATTTGATGCCACCATCTTTGTCTACACAACGGGAATAAGTTTCTGGTTTGAGTCTGAGTCCAATCAAGTTTAAACATTTTCCATTACAATTATTTGTGTCTTCTGTTACGCCCACTGGAACTGAAACTGTTGCTTCAGAAACTTGTTCTTGCATTGGAAAATTTCCTTTTAGAAAAATGGTTTAAAATATCCTTTGAAATTGTTGTCGCTCACTAAAATTGTTAATCCTTTCCTAATTATTCCAGGACGTACATATGTACAGCAGACAACAGCGAAGCAATTTTTTTGTTTTGACACTTATTTACATCTGAATTACTTCTAGAATAAATGATCCGGGTAGCTGCACTTTGATAAATGGACCCAAGCCTATCTATCTTTAACGTAATGTTAAGTTAGGAAAGAAATTTTACCGCAGGAACAGCCCTTTCGGTCAGGGACAACTAATAATAACAATAAATTGTTAATGCGTGTTCCGTCATATGTTAAATTAGCACTGGTGCTACTCTATACTTTATGGGCTTTTATTTGCTCCAATGGATGCAATACGTTGCAATATATGTATCTGCAATTGCTCACAGTATTGATAAGCTATGCTACTTAGAACTTACGTAGGGCTAATAATCTCCTTTAATTCGGTTTGTCGGGTTGACAGTAATAGTACGGACTTAATAATGATGACATTTTCCTCAATTATTTTTTCCTCAGGAAATTGTGGTTGCAACAACTGACGATTACAAGGAGATTAACTTCTCTTACATATATTAAGTTTTGTCTTGTACACCAGCCCACGCTGGTGGTCAAGATATCTGCCAAAAAGAAGCACAGATAATTATTTTGCCTTCCAAGCCTTCATATAAACGTTCTAATCTATTTATATTGCATGTTTTTCAGCGTTAATTCAACAGACGGATCTCTGCATTCTAATAAAACACTTAAAACTTGTATTGCGTTCGTGAGCTGTAGCTTTTTTTAACGAATTTTCCTACCACTTGCCACGTATTGTCAGTAGCTCATCATCGGCGGTACATTGCATAATATTTACGAGTTCGTTATAATCAAAATGTTTATTTTCAAATTAAAATGTTATTGTTTGTATCAACTATTTTAATTTAAAAATTATTTTGCACGGAAATTCCCGGGAAGGATTAGTTTCCTTATAGTTAGTTAACATAAACTTCTTTTTATTTGAGTACATTCTTGTGCAAAAGTGAACATAGTGCGAGATCTTATACAGCTCCCTGAATTGGATGGGTGAGGGAAGCAAACATTAAGTTTTGTCTGAGGATGAATGTCAGAACATAAAAACTAGAAGCATAAATATGAAGTCTATTAAATAAATATCCTTTTTATTATATTTGCATACGTACATTCAAGTCACAACCTGCCTTTGCGGTGCCTATTAAATATAGGTACTTTATACCGTCGGTGGAGATTCAAAGTGGGATGTGCGTCTATAGTTGCAAAGTGGGACATCCACCATCATTTCGATGCAAGGTGCGATAACTCCACTATAATTTACAATTGCCTTGGAAGTTGAAATTTTAAATATAAGCTCCCTCCTTTTTTAATGCAATTTAAACGGGGTATCCCATCTTGCACTGAATAGTGGATATCTCATCTTACATTTAGGCTCACATGGTAATAGCCCACTTTGCATCTCCAGCGACAATATGTATGTATGTCTTTATTCCTTATACTTACTATTGAGCATTCGATTCATAGATCTTATCTTTGCAGTATACAATGATGAATCTTCATAAGCTTTAATAGTAATAAGTGTAATGTTGTTTTATGCAAACTAAATTTGTGGTAATTGTTGCTAAACTTACATATTTAGAAATGAAATTTTGAAAATGTTTTACGACTTCAAATCATAATTACCTGAATGTGTGTATTTTCAATTTCACTATCAAAAAGTGTCATCAGTCGAGACAAAAGTCAAATTAAGTAAAACATCTCTTTGGTATTCCTTTACTATATCATTTAAAAATTGTCCATGTAAAATCTATCTTAAATAATGGAAAATAATTAAAAGTAATTATTCCTGTACACGTATGTACACAATTCCATGAAATACTCAACAACTCAAGCTTTACTTGTATTAAATGTTATTACAATCCCCAGCGCCGAAATAATTGTAGTTGCTCTCCCAATATATTGCAATTACACTAAATTACTTACTCTGACGAAAATCATAGGCAAATATGCATTGTAACATTCATAAATTGATTGAGCAGTTGGGAAAAACACTGCGATTTCAATACGAAAGTACGTGGGCAATCATTCAAATCGCTTATTTAAATTGCTACAGCTCTATACGTAAGCGAAAGCAAAGTCTCTCGTAACGCAAAAATAAATCACAACTATTACGGCCAAACAAATTTCCCCAAAATGACATTCTTTGATACAGAGCATTATGTCGTTTCGCAATTTCCTTCTCAGTAACAGACAAATTATATTTAGATCTTGCTTATTTAAAAATGTGCCTCATTTTGAGCTGTTTTCCAAGGCTGGTGCAATAAATAATTTCAATATGGAGCGTGAAAGATCTGAAAATTTCATGCCCTATTTCTGTTTTATGATCAGACTAATTTGCACAACTAAGCTGGTGCCATGTAATTGGAATGCTAGGAGGCTTGTGATCAGTGTGTGTTCGCGAAATTCTAAATCTTACAAATGGTGGATATTCTCTATTGTTGCTCTTCACATTCCTAAAATAATGTTGTTGTTTCTCAGATTTGTATACATTGCCCTACCTTGGTTAACAAACCAACATAAAACAGTTAGTTTAACTAAACTTCTGGAAGCTTTCACGGGATTGGCAATACAATTGATTTTTTTCCTGGGGATTTGCAACATTTGGCGATGTAATGACGAAATTTGGTTTTTCGCTAATCAAGTTCTTCAACTGAGATTGAGTAAGCTATTTTATTTATATGTATAAAACGATAAATTTTATATTAAAATTATAATTGATTATAGTTATTTATTGGATTAGGTAACATTCAAATTTTACGGCGAGAAATGACATTTATCAAGACATCATTCTGCATTTTCAGTCTCAGAAATTTCCAGTTAATGCTTGTTGGACTGAATAAATCAAAGTCACTGTATTCCCTACTACCGCCAAATTTACAAAACAAAATGACGTATTTTATTTACGCCATATTTACTGTCTACACCAGTCTGTCGTGCTGGGTTGGTGTATTTTTAATATCGCTGATGATGGCGTATACGGACACCGTCAAGCAAATGTTAAATCAAGCGTAAGGTTTTTGTCATTCTAACTGTAATCCAATATTATATAAAAATTATACTACTAACATAAAATTATTATATGAAAGTGTATAAACAATATATACACAAAATATTTTATAAAAAAAATTATGGGTAAACAAATATAAGACTATCGTCGTTGAAGAGGTAAATACAGCTATCTGAACAGCTGTAAAATGTGCTTCCGAATATTATTTTGAAAGCTTGGTAAGCAAAAGTAACTAGGTATCTTGCACTTGTTTATTTAATATTTCCAAGACACATGCGGTACAAACTGGAATATTTTCCGTGTCTAAAACAAGCATTCTTTTTTCGTGAGTTTTTGCCTTTTTCTTGGCGTATATGCGCTTGGTCCTTGATGACTATGAATAGCCACCCATAGCCCAATGCTATCTTATGGGACTCACTTTTAACAAACTGATAAATAGTTGGCGCGTGCTGCGTTTTGTGCACAGTGTGTTGAGCTCCCGCTAACCCCATGTTGAACGCCTACCCTCACCCATAAACCACTCGCCGTTTATCACTTCTCCCCGTGAACTAAATATTTATCAGTTTGTTAATAGTGAGCCCCATAATATATCATTGGGCTATGGGTGGCTATATATAGCCATCATGAGTTGTACTGACAGTATAAACACAGACATAGACAATGCCTTTAAATGATCTAGCCAGTTTTGCATTTGAATATTTGTGAAATATCTTACCATTGTTATTCTTGATTTGTAGAAACTGTGTAGATATATGTATCTGTTTTCCTCTTCAGCAACGATACTAAAAATATATTACAGATAGTGTTGACGTTTAAAATTAAACAATAAAATGGCATTATACTTAAAATATTTCAGTGCACCAACTGGATCATCCCTCAAATCGAAATTAATAGCATACAAGAAATTGACGATCTTGCAAAACGTGATGGAGTCCAACTTTCGATTTAACTTTCTCGCTGATAGTACATTCTATAGTTTTATCATGGCAACCATTTCTGCTTTTGGTGTCATCCGCTTTTATGGTATAATCGAACTGAAGGCGTACATTGGAATGATTTTATCATTCTGTGCAACGACTACTTTTTCGTATGCTTTCTTTACTGCGACGGGTAAGCATAATGGACTGTCGGTGAAGTCAATTCGAAATCGGTTTACTCTTCCGAATGCTGAAAAAACCCAGAAAACACGGACAACTGGTGCTGTTTTTAACATTGGAGGAGGCCACAACTTCAAAACTCGAGCCGAATTATGTACGAAATATCATATTCGCAGCTGTGCAAAAGCTTGTCGACCCTTGTCGATCCGAGTGGGAAGCGTAGGTGTGATAAAGAAAAATCAATTTTTAAAAATGTTGTCCTTCGTAGTTTTGCAAACAATGAGACTATTGATTATGACGAAAAACCATTGAAAATATTTTGTTTATAGTTTTATTAATAAATACATAACTGCTGTTTTAATTTAACTTTTAATTTACTCTTTTAACTCTCTTTTTAGCTATAATAACGATAAGCTGTTTTTTTTAAATTCCAGTTTTAACTTTTCCTGCTAAAATATTTATTTAAAATAATTACTGGCGTCCATCGGAGCAAGCCATTTTCTCAATTCGTTCCATTGAGAGGCATTCGAAGTAATTATGCAGCAAGTAAATTGGTTTTCACTGTATCGACAACAGTGTTATTGATAATTGCTTGGCTTAGTTAAATAATATTTTTCGTGGGGGTCAAGCAATCATTGACAATTACGTTCTCGTACCCGTTGTCCAAAATAGTTTGGCGTCATAAATACATATTAAGATACGTATTTACATCGAACATTTCGTGCCAACTGACGGACAAGTCATTTAGCAGTTTCTAGGAGAAAATTACTTTGGTTAATGTGGCCCGTGGCCTTTGAGAGGGTAATAGATCTTATACAATTTTAATCAAACATATTATTCCATTTGACTGACATAGGCGTAGGTAGGTACATATCATGTTAAGATGGCACGCCGAAAGCATCAAATAGCTTTCATGCCATATTTCTGCTTCATCCTACGAGTTATCACTACCTTCAAATATGTTCCTTACTCTTGGAACCCTGCAACTCATGTTGTCGCAGTGTGCCCTAAAAACTCTAAATCCTACCTCTGGTGGCGGTTTTCATCATGTCTCTATTTTGTTAAAACCGCAGTGGTATCGTCAAAACTAGTTTACCAACTATTTTCATGGTTTTTGAATTTGGAAGTTACCGATCATCGCCCGAGCCTGACCCGCTTAGTGGAACTTTGGTCAGCTTTTACACTCCATTTAATCTTTTTTCTAGCAATCGTGAATGTTGCTTGCTTTAAGGAGGAAGTAGCGCTGTTCATCAATCAAATCTTGAAGTTGAGATTATCAGGTTGGATTATTAATCCTGCATATAATCTGTAAAGAGCATCATCAAAAACGCAAATATTTTGAGAAAAATATATTAATTTCATTTTGCAAAGCAAACCTGGCACTTTTTATTTAGTATTATGTATTTGATTTTTCTATATTATGATTTGACTATATTATTTTTAATTATTGTATATTAATTCAAATTTATTTGGTACGTGAACAGATAAAACAACATGTCTTCATCGGGATATGACAAGTGTCAAGATCAGTGTGATTGTTTTTTCTGCCAGGACAATTCAATTCATTATGGTTGGGTTGGCGAAATCGAAAAGATCTCAGTCGCTTTTTGCTCTTTTGCCTTCGAATTTTCAGAACAAATGCACTTTTTCCCTCTACGCTCTCTTTAATGTATACACGAGTTTGCAATGTTGGTCGGCGCTACTTTTTACCACATTAATGATGTTGCATGCTGATACTATTGTCCGCTTACTCAAGTCAAGGTAATTAATTAAAATACTCAAATAAATAGTAATAAATAAATAATTTTTAAATAATTCAAATAAATAAATGTTTTTTAAACAATTTTTTATATCTATTTTTTAATTTTCGCAGAGCTCTTTCCTCGTCGACACTACAAGCCAAAGTTATAACGTACAAGCGCCTATTAGTGCTCCAGAATCTATTTGAAGTGACGATGCGGAAAAATTACTTAGTAGTCACTACTTTGTACACTTTCGTCACCGGGATTGTGAGTTCTTTCGGTTGCATTCGCTTTTACGGAAGGATCGATCCTCGAGTCTTTGCAACCCTTCCGATTTCTTTCATGGCCTGCCTTTCTTACGGTTATGCATTTTTCTCGCCATCAGGTAAACTTCCGGGACTCTCGGCTGCATCACTTCGCCGGAGCTTTGCTCAGTTAGAAAACTATCCGAAATCACTGAAATCACCAACAACCCTACCCGGATCTTTCCCAAGGTGTAATCAGGTTATTAGAGCGAAACTTCGATCCTATAAATACGCTTGCCGGCCAATTTCCATCCGCGTTGGAAATGTTGGAGTGGTCAAGAGAGTTCAATTCCCTAAAATGGTTTCCTTTATTCTCTTCCAAACTATGCGTTTACTGATAATGACCAAGGACTTGTACAAGAGTTAGGAGCTATATATGAGTGTACAACTAAATAAATGAAAATTACAATATATCAGTGTATACAAAAGTACATTCATGAGAACCATCAAAAGTTTATTTTATATAACGTGAAGAGCGATATTACATATATGTATACAAAAGTTGAAAACAATTTACTTGTTATATACATTGGTCCATGTAATAAAAAGTTGACGAAATTTGCGGTTCCTCCGATAAATGAACACAATATAGAGGATGAGTAATAATGATGAAAATAAATGGGAAAGTCACTGTGTGTAAATGTGTATATGGTATATACAATTGTCATCATGAAAGCCAGTCGTCAAGTCATAATAATCATCACCAGCACTTGAAAAACCGACTCATCTTCTTCATAAAGTTGATTTGACTGCGGGCGGAGCGGTGACTGGCTCCGGAAAACTGAAATCCGTGCAGACTCGAACTGTCGTCGCTCTTCAGACTGTCATTGTCATTATCCCTGACGAACAGCAGCTCAATGTCATTGAAGCTCGTTGCTAAGCGCTCATTCCGGATGTACAACACTTGATCCGAACTGCAAGTGTGCATGGGTAAGTAATTAAAAAATTCATCTCGTCTGGATTCCTTCTCAGACATTGCTAGTTTCCTTTGGAGTCTGTCAAATTCTGCTTTGAGACGAGCCACCTCTCCGTCATCCAGATTTAGACCAGGACTGACCACTTGTGAATTGATACAGAAATGAGAAAATTTTTGCTCCACGTTGTCGATCCATCTGGTATAACAAACATTTCATATTTATTTTTGATAATAATAGATATTTTAGTGTTTCCAACAAAAATATTAAATAAAAATAAATAATAAAAATTATAACAGTAAAAATAAATAATAATAAATAAATAATAAACATTATAACAGTAAAAATAAATAATAATAAATAAATAATAATAA
>JAQGAK010004460.1:0-12199 GCA_034696945.1 Lipothrix lubbocki
ATGTTTTTTCCGGCGGAATTATTTCGGCGATATATTTTCCGTCGACAAAATTTCCAGCGGAGTTCTTTCCGAACACGGTGACGTGACTTTTGGGGTATTACAATACCCATTTGATATCCATGTTTAAATTAGTTGCAGAAGTTTCCGGATGTGCAAAATTTGCTCCAAGTTTGTCGCGAGGGTGGTATTTTAACTGATACTGATGGAAAGTATGGTCGCAATGTCCGCACTCACACCCTCAAGAAAGCCGACACGCCATTTATAGTGATTGAAGGCTTGGATGGGAGTGGTGAGGAATCTTTAGATTTACTTAGATATTACAAAATTACCGCTATGCATATTATTTGGTAAATCTAAAGTACGATAGCTTCATTTAGTAATTAACGCTTTCCGTAGTTTAGTAATTAACGATACATGTATCCTGGTTAGCCAATTTAAAAGGTATTCTTTTACTCAAAAACAGCTATGTATTTCGTATCTTATTCGCAGGTAAAAGCTCATTGACGGCGGAAATTCAGAGAAAATACAAAATGACTTCTATGCAAACTCCTCCGCCTGTTATGATGCAGTTTCGTAAGTTTTTTGATGACCAACCAGAAAATGTTCGACGTGCATTTTATTCATTAGGAAACTACTTAGCTGCAGAAAATGTGTGGGATTGCAGTGAGCCAGTAATAATGGATAGGTATAATGGTCTTATTGTTTTTCTTGTCAGTAATATAAATCAGGGGACCCCTGTGGATATAGTAATTGAAGTATCACGATGCAATGATTGCTTAAGGTTTTGGCATAGTACAGCGGCGTATGGTGTTGGAAACGACCTAAGGGGAAGCGCTGAAAACGTGAATCCATCAAATCCAGATGAATTTAATCTCAACTGGCCGTCAGATTTATTACAGCCCAACATGGTCTTGTTTTTGTTTCTGAGCGAGACCGAACGTATTCGTCGACACACTTCTAGACAAATGCTTACAAATACACCAGAAGAACAGTCTCTCGCTAGAGACAAGACTTTCCGTGAAAAGTGAGTTTGACTAGTTAGCACGCGATTATTGCATACATACAGTCAAGCGATAACGCTACAAGTTTCAGTAATAATTAAACTTTTTTTTTCTTTTTTGACCACATTTAGCATCGTCCACGTTTACAGGCAAATCAAGGGTCCCAAATTTGTAGAGATTGATGCAAATGGAACCATAGATGAAGTTCAGGGTCAAATCTTTGAGGTACTCGAAACAACATTTCCTATATTATCTACATAGTCAGCTACTCTGATTGTGAGATGTGCAACCTATAATCATAATTGATTATACTAAACCTGTGAGTTATTGTTGTACTTACGATTAGTGCATATGTGTGTCATGATATTAATTAAAAATAATATTGTAGTACGTAGTACTTAAAATGGTTTATCTAATCTACGTGAATAACTTCATTTAAACGTTGAGGTACTTCATAAGAAATAGCATTATCTCTATGCAAAACAATTGTTCATTCAAAAACCAATCTCAAACAGGACAACCACACTCTTGGCACTGCATATTGCATTCAAATCGGTCATCATCAAACACCGAGGCCTAACTTGACCAAAATCCTGGTGGTAAAACATGCAAAGTCTCGGTTGCGAAAAATGGGGCGGATAATATACATACCTAGATACACTGTTGAACCATAGGCTGAAGTCCAGCAGCCAGTAAAGTAGCGAATATGAGTATATGCAATGCGGTTAACGTACTAAATAAATGCTAAACGTGTATGGGGCAAGCTAATACTGAGACATTAATGGTACAAAAGGATTGAAATCTAGTGTTTCTGGTATGCAGGAAACGAATTACTTTCATTCATTGCATATAAATAAATTGTTATTTACCCCACGTAAAACGTTAACACTTCAAATTAAATTTTTACTGTTTTTATCGAGTATTTGGCGTTAAGGATTAAAATGTGTTCCAAAAACATGTGCCACATGAAAATGCACATACCCTATATAGTGAGAATTTCCTGTGATGACCCAAACCCAAGTATCACAATATACATGTGATTACACAAGTGTATCACTATTGTATTAAGTGCATGTGTCATAATTGATCTGTAGTTAATATTTAACCCTACTTAAACCTTGTACGGGGTTACGCTAAATACTCTCCAAACCATAACAAGTGAGTTGTAGAGAATACTAAGCATTTTATCAACCTCAGTCAGCAAACTTTGATCGATGAACTTTACGACTTCACTCTGACATAAATAAAGTTGATAAACTGATAAGTTAATATTCATAATAAAATCAGAGTCCAGAAAGAGAAGTAATTCAATTTCAATTTGCTTCCACTTTTACTAACACATACAATTTGGATATGTGTTTCAGTAGTGTTGATCTGTCATCAAACGTCTAATTTCTTGGACAGTGAACATCATGTCCATCATTCACCCATCAGTATATCGTTGTATCCAATAGAAAAAGTATATAGTATTTCTCTCTTGTTTGAATAAATTTTATATTCCTGTAATTAGTGAGAACACTTTTTATATCGACTATTTTGTTGTCTGGAAGCGTAATTTCACAATGACTACTTCTTCTTTCTGTCTTCACATGCTTCAGGAGTATTTCAAACGTGTAAACGAAATTTCCGAAGCATACGAATCACAAATTATACAGTTCGTAAATTATGAAGAAGTTGCTGGTCTGCTGATCAATCGTAGGATTCTGAAGCAGGAAGAACATGAAAATTTATTGCAATTGTCATCAAACGAGAAGCAAATGTCGAAAATGCTGGAAATATTAATGAAAAGGTAAGATGTTCACTTTGTCTGCAAGTACAAACATACATATTATACCATATGGAGTAACTTTTGAACCGTCGTTACATTTCGAGAAAAATTCGCAAACTTATCAGTATTAATTTCGAATTTTCTTAATTAACTTATTGCGTAGAATGTGGGGCCTGGAGAATCTTATTACAGTGCTGATAGAAGTCAACATCGACAGTTGGCTTGTGGAAGAAATGTTTCAGAAGTATGTTCAATACGTTGTCAATGAGGTTAAGAAGATGCAACAGCTCAAAGCCTGTTCATGTTACGATTACGATAGAAAAACCTTTGCTGGCAAAGCAGTGTTTCGGTTTTTTCAGAAATGTGACGGATGTGAGTATATAAGTATTATTCTATACTTCAGTAACAAAAGATTATTCCATATAAAACGTTAAGTATATGTGTGCTAACATTTACTTATTATATAGGGCTGTACTCTGTTGGAACCTCATTAGGTTGTCTAACAACCACTATTTACCCCACCCGCAACTCTTTGCAATTTCTAAATGATTTGCTTCCAATACCGAGGCAAATTGATACATGTATGCTTCCCAAGATTGCATCAATTCCTTTTGACTTTTCATATGGTAATGCAGTTCACTATGATTATCAGTACAAGACTTCTAATGAATTTAAGGTAATAAATTATTGTTGTTGGTACATTATGTATTGTAACATTTTGCATGTGAAGACAGCGATCATGGCGTTCAGATTACTGAAGTACATACTGATGCTGAAAAGTCACCTATGAGTTCAAAGCCCGTCGAAGAGTCGAGTAAGTTAAACAATGGAACCTTGAAAAAGTCGGCTGTAGGTCCATATAAAACTACTCTACAACGAAACGGGATATCTTTGTCACCAACAATACAAAAAGCTACCCCCACAAGACAACCAAGTGTAAGGACTGAATCAATAAATATTTTGTAGATATGTATAGCAACTTGGAAGAATTATCTCTAGGGTACTTATAGCAGTTACTAATAATAATAACTAATATTTGTAGAACATCTAATCCACTTTTGCTGCAATATGTATGAAGCTTCACTAAACTTTTGACAAGCACTCATTTCAGCTACTGCAATTTTATCTTTAAAGTGCCTTAAAAATGTACCACTTGCAAGTTGTTTATCGATTACTACACAATCTTTATTGATTCATTATGATTTGTTAGTTTATTATATCTGTTTAAAGCTGTGAATGATTCATTACAGTTAAATGTCACAGTGCAGAAAATGCATGAGAAAGAGTTACAATATGTCATTTAAACCCCAGCTTTTAAAGCTACAGGGATGGAAAAACAAAATCAAATAAAGTGATTGCACATATTAAATCATGGATGCTTCACGTGTTAAATGAATGTAATAACGCATTTCCACTAATTACTGCATGTTGATTTCATCAGGAAATAAAATCCAAAGCTTCGTTAACAAAAACTTCTCGTGGACAGTCAACGGTGGTTACACGTGACATCAAGTCATCACCTTCCAAGAAGAGTGAAAAGGAAATTGAAGCACCATCCAGGATGACACCTAACCGTGACCTGAATCACAATGAGATTTTGCCTTTGACTTTATTTCAGTATTCCTCGGAGAACTGCGACATGCCTTTGATTCCATTTCAAAAACAACCCATGGACTATCAATTAATCCGTCCGAATTCGCAGTCTTCTGAAGATATGGAATCCTTACCTGACCACTTCATCTTCAGCCCGATTGCGGTAGCCAATAGTTCTCTGGATCCTATTAATAATGCTGAAGCTTTAGAATCTGGGGCCGGGTATCCTGTAGATGCTTTGCCTACGCATGAAAAGCTTTATTCTCCATATCCCTTTCACTATTCATTTGGGGATAATGAAATACGCTTTGATACTTTTTCTTCTACAAGTTCTCTGTCACAGACAAATGGAAGTTCACAGGAATTATTCAGTATTGTCGCCAATAATACTGATTACCTCAGTAGCACCTCCGTGCAAAGGTCAGTATCAATTCCGGCGTTCAAAAGTCAGTATTCTGATTACCCAACCTCGTCAAATCCACCATCATCTACTGAAAGGAACCACAAAGTATACATTCCAAGTAGTACGGTACATGGTTCTGAAAGGTCGCCTGAAAGATCTGTTGATTCTGTCCCGTTGCCTGTGGTAATAGAATCCCTTCAGGTGACTCAACTTGGAAATCCTAACAAGGTTAGGCCAAAAGTTTCTGTATCTGTTGCGTTGAACAAAGTTTCAAAGAAGTCTTCGCCGAGAGTGGGCTCCCTTACTAAACCTCTAACTAGCTCCAAAAATATTAGCAAACCAACAGCTTTCACTACCATGTCGACGACATCCGTTACCAACGGAAGTGCGACAACAAAAAAGTTAGGGCAAAATGTCACCGACAAACTAAATGCAAAAACTAATAGTAAGCACAGTGCAACACCTCTAGATGGCTCTCATGGGAAAGATGGCGAGAAGGAAATTCCAACCGTTTCCTCCTCTATTGGTGATACCAATAACCACGAAATTGAATATATAAAAATGGGCGATGTCAAGGAGCATAGTAACGTTGAAGCTATAAAAATGTTCACCCAGGCTGTTGGTCAACTAGAAGGTTTTATGAAACCTATCAAAAGTGAAACCGAAAAGTTACCAATGGGTGACACTTCTTCCGAGGGTTTACCAGTTTCGGATTTGAAACTATATGTACGTAAAGATACCTACGACATTACAGCTAATTTGGAGGAAGTCGTAAAAACTCCTTTGCAAGAAGATATATTTAAACAATCTGATAGTTGTGAGGTCACTTTTCTTAATGCAAGTAATGAAGACGTATCCAGCATTCTAGATGCAATATCCTTGAAGGAAAAAGTGAATCGTGGTCATTCTGTTGATCAGCATTCAAATTCCAATTTGGTTTTGCGTGGTGTGTTAGAAGATGATCCAATGCTGGAGAATCATGAAATATTTTCAGAAGATAGTGTCGTCCTAAGTGATGCCTGTACAGGAAGAAAGGATCAATTATTGCCACCACAAAATGTCAAAAACGAACAATTGTTGGAAGCAAACTCCCCACCAACCCCACTTGCACAGGAACATGTTGTCAGTTCAATAATCGCGAGAAGTGTTACAATTCCAGAAGAACATGTTCTTGTTGATAAGTGCAGTGGAGACATTTCAGGACAGAACTCAAGTATTGTTAACACCATCAATATATCTAGATTATCTCATGCATCTTCACCTGTCAATAAAACCAGTGAAAACAGTTCTGTGCGAAAACCAACACCGAACGTAAGCGGGAATACTGTCACTGTACCCAAAGTACGTCCTGGGGTCTCTGCTTTCGACACTAAAACTAATGATAAAGTTATCTTAACGCAAAAACACGCCATAAAAACTGCTTCAAATTCAAAAACCCCGGTCGTATCTAGGTCAAAGTCAGCTAACAAAATGCCATCGTCCGCCGAAAATATTCCATCCTTTGGTTCTAAACAAGCTATTTCGAATTCTTCAGCAAAAAGACAATCCTGTCCAGATAATCCTCAAGCAAAGTTGTTGACAAAAGCCAAGTCATTGCCGAAATCGCCGCAAGCCACGCCAACTTCTGTTTCTCAGGCTATTAAAACCAAACCAAAGTTAAGATCAGCTGCAATGACGAATTCTGAAAAGCAGAAAACTCCACATGATGCTGCTTCCTTATTGCTGGGTGGTAATAACCTGGAAGGTTTAACACCTTTGTCACCACCCGACTCTATACGCAAACTAATCCCCGCAATGAATGAACCTTTTAAAATCAGCTCATTGCTCGGTGATAAAATTAGATCCATTTCAGATTTAATAGGCTCAGAAAACCTTTTTGTGGTCATGCAGTCTAGTACATTCCTTCGACGAACCTTTTCTGATACTGCTATTTCTGTATCAAGTAATAAATACACTTCAAACGCTCAGTCAAACACTATGGGTAGCTTTTTAGCGAACCTCAAGCTCACTGAGCGCAGTAGTTCATGTGCTAACTTGAGTAAGGATATTTCCGACGTGAACTTCCACCCCATGAATTTGAAACAATCTGGTCCCGCAGTTGAGTCAAAGAGCTTTGCTGAGGCTTCCTCACAGGTTGATAACCCTTTTGAGAGGCTAGATTTTAGCTTGCAATAATCCTCTATTTATGTTTATAGTACTGTACATCTTGTATATTGTTTGTATTTAATTTTCAGACTACCCTAAAATTGAAGACAACTGCGTCTCTTAAAGGGACATCTTCCACTGTCCAACCTGTTACATCCTCTAACACTCCCACTAAAGTTACTACTAGCTCCAAGAAAGTGCCAGTTGTCACATCACCAGTAGCTGGGAAGGCACTTACTAGGGGTCGACACACTCCTACAGGATCAGACTCTTCCGGAAGTGATACTGCAATGTCCAGCAGGCGAACTCCAACACCGGTGACCCCATCAAAACCTGCTTGGAGCAATAAGAAGCCTACTCCAACTCCTCTAGTCATCCCCCAAAGGTTCACACCATTTTCCGTTGAAGATTATAACTTCCAGCAGTGGGCAAATGAATGGGTCAGTCGTCAAGAAAAAAAGAAAGCTGAAGCCCAACAATGTAAATCTTGAGAATAAATACTTACATTTGTTTTATTGTCAAGTAAATATTCAACAAGTACATATATGCATTGGAATGTAAAAATAAATTTAACTCACATGTGAGAACAATAAAAATATACTACAGCTAACAGGCTAGTCTGCATGTCTCTCTACCACTCAGGTTAAGGTTTACGTGTGTATGTTTTTGTAATTCATCAAAAGCGGTTTCAACATTTATAAAATAATATTAATCTAACATGGTTGTGATGAAATTACATTAATTTTCAATTCTTGAACGTGAGTCAGTTGTGCATCATATTAAATTACGGGGTGTTTATCTTCAATCTTGTAATATGTTTAGCCTCATGTGTGCTGCGTTCCAGCATGATGATTTCTACAAAATACAAAAAATTAGTTTGAGTTAGTACCTTTCTTTGTGAGCATGTCAACATAGATACATAAAAAGAATTTGTCAAAACATTATAGTCAGAAATAACTTAAGTGCTGAGAATTAAAGCTCGCAGGCAAACTTGAAATCCTTGAAATATTTTTGTACACACCATCGCAGCATGGCTTTTTTTTATTATTGCATAAAAACGAGTACAGGTAAATTTCCTGTCTCAAAAATCAACATTCTGATAATAAATATGTTAAGAAATTCTATTTTGGAATCAGAGCTTATTGAGCTGAACAGTACTCATCCCCTTTCAGTTCAATCAAAATTGGTATGTAGCAGGTAGGTACCAGCTGTCAAACTTCCTATACACTACACAAATACTGATTTTAAATCGATTTCGGTAGTTTCAGAAGACCTGATTTCTTATAAACTAAAATTGTGCTAAAAAAGTCAGTCACACTGACCTAAACATTTACCAGCGCCGTCATGATAATTATGCTTATATGAATTTTACTTTCAAGAGCTGCATTTTGCTTGTGTGAATGAGGTATCTGAATTTATTCATCATCACCCCAATCTCAAAGCAAAGACTTGATGAAGAAAGAGTAAACAGAAGCTAAAGCTACTGCACGAATAGAACAGTTAATAGCATTGTGCTTACAAGCACTTACAAGCAAAAGAAAAGTACTGTTATAATAGAAAAGAAGCTCATTAAACATCCACACCTTTTTAAAGATTAATTTTAGATATAGCCAAGGGGTGAAATGCTGCATTCATCCACTTACGCAAAGGTAAAAAATTATCTATACAATATTACTGTCGTGGCGTGTATATTAATATTTTACTCAAATGACTGCCTCCGTGATGCGATATAATAACTTTGCTTATCGGAGTGTGGAAGAAACTGTAGTCCAATAATAAAATAGATTATATACGTATACTTTGATGACCACATTCCGTCCGAACTCGTCTAATTGACAAGATATATACAAACAAAATGGCTACAAAAGATTTCTTGCAATGTACTTCAAAGGTATAAGTATATAAGTACTTATTTTTGTGAGTATGTGTGGCGCCCATTTCTTATGCTTTAATATAGACAAAATACATAAGCGATGAACAGAAAACTCATTTCAAGAAAGCCTGAGGGTATTATTGCATACGAAAAGTAAATACACAGACAGAAAACGTCTTTCAGTTGGCATAAATGAGACATTTTGTATAGGTATTAGAATGTTCTCCAATATATACAAAACAGCACTCTAAATTTTGAAAAGACACTATAAAGGTTCATAATTGGGAAATGGAGATTACAAATACATGTCTCAAGTACTTCTGTCATATACATGATTATCACATGTTTATACGAGACAAGAAGGCAGAGAAAAAGTCACATCTGAACATGACTTGTGTTCAAACTAAAACTCCTTTATTAACAACACAGTTATATACCTATATAGATACTATTCTAATGCTAGCATGAGCGCCTATTTCTCTGCTCATCAAAACTTTCGATTGCATGTGAAACGCCGCAATGCACTTTCGCATGCATAATGTCGATAGCAAATAAACCAAATAAGCCTGCTTCAACTCAAGTTTCTATAAATGGACTTACAGATAAGTGAAATTATTATGTATATTTTACTAATGATGTTGATTTGCTTACTTGTTGTTAGGATATCCTATTGCAGTTCCGATTGACAACATGACTCCCGTGGTGTAGCCGCTTCCTCCAGGAGAAAAGAATTACAAATGAACTAATCCACATCATACATGCCATACCGAATAGTGCGAAACCAGCCAGACTAATGTATGCTGAAAATCAAGATCAAATAATTAATCGTAACAGTTTACCTTGAGTAACTATTAGGGTATACAAAATATTTATTGACCGGTATACTGACCTGTTAGAGCTATCCAAATTGTGAATAAATCCATGATACTGTTCTCACAAAAGGAGATATGAACTAAACAGGTAACTATTTATTCGCCTCCACTCTCTCGCCTGACCAGTCAGAAGTGTCTGAGAGTCAAAACAGTCTCGAGAAGAAGCTCTTGTTCTTGTTTCTGCTGAGTTCCGAAACAAAGTGAAAAGTTTTTGGACATAAATGACCATTAAGTAGGCCCCCTTTTGCAGAGGTTTTGAGCTTAACTATAGATATGCCAGCATGATATCTTTTTTACCAACACCTACAAATGAAAGTAGTATTTATACATACATCTAGCTGTACCTAATATCCTTTTGCTAAGTAAGCTTCTAAAGCCGTAATCCTCTTAAATGCACCTGCATGTACACACAGGAACTGCGTACATTGTACTTTCCTCGTAAGGGTTGGCATCACTTAATAATAGTTTCATAGTAAATGCACTTAAAACAAGTATGTGTTTTCATCAACCAGTGTATTATTTAAATCATACAACTATTTGAAAATACAAATTGTGGGAGGAATTAACTTTAACGTATAAAGGAAGGAGAACTTATTGTTAGTGACATTGGTGCATATTGACTCTGTAAAATAGTAAACTGCTGGTGTCTCAAGTTATACTGACTATTACTCTATAGCTGTAGATAGTGTAGATGATACGATTCCGCGACATGATACACAAAAATTGTTTATTCATTCTTAATGAACTACCTACATGATAAGGAATCATGGCCATTTATTGAATCTACCTAACTCGTTTATATTTAGTTTTTTCAAGCAACTTCAACTCTATTTTGTTCGTTCTTATGGAGTGATCTAATATTCATAATAATTCAAATGAAAGTGTTATCGTCATCTGTGATCTGCATCTTCCGCTGCAAAATCTTAAGATTAAAAATCCTGATGTTTCCGCTAAAATAATTACCTCAAATAACTCCCACATAAGGATCTTGAACCATGTATACCCATTATTTATTGTAAACCTAAAGGGAGGTGTACTGTGACGACACGCATTTGAACTTCTACTTACAACTTACAACGTTACAACCATCACAACAGCCCATAACATTTATGGCGATGTATTCTGGCAGAAACGGTGTGTGTATTGTATGTGTTATTAGATGTTTACGCTTGCGAATGTTTTTGCGGTTGAGTAACAGCAAGAAAGTATTATTGTACATATTATGGTGGTTGATGGATGATCCAGTGTCGCAAAGCTTCTCCACTGTCCTTTTGTAAATCTCAAGCCGTATCAAATTAAGTTTGGGGTAAAGTGACATTTACGCCATAAAAATTTATCATCCTCGATTTGAATCTATTTTCAATTGAGAAGAGAACATAGGCAGCAATAAATTGCAATGAATTATTCAAATTAATAGCAATATTATTATTATTAACGGACAAAGTATATACTTTCTGATGGTTTGGTGAGTATGTAGTAAGTAAATAACACACATACACAAAGTAATGAATATCATGTTGTTTATAACAAGAAAATTATTTAAATGAGAAGAATTCATACCTTTTATGCAACAGAAAAAATTGAGGTACTATTATGCTTTCCTGTCGTCAACATCAAGTGGGCTAACAAGGAACTGAAAGATGTTATTACTTATTACATGTTCATTATTTTAAACGTACAGTCGTCCAGGTTTGAGGGTCTTTTGTATCTTTTACGCATATAGTACGAAGACATTACTATATACCGATTGTACTTTCTGTGGCTTACGTAATACCTCCATAAATACATGTACGTAGCTGGTTAATAAGTGATTGAATTATTAATCTCTGCTATGGTTTTTTTTGAATATTTTACCTGAAACTTAGGTATATATCAGTAGCTATATTGCTGATTGCCTTGAACCGATGGAGATTATAAGCAGAAATCAATGGTGTGTACCTAGACCTACACTTAAAGTCTGAGCAGTTCAGATCAGCTACTAGTATTTCTTGTTCTATCTAGCTAAATTACTTTCTGTATTATTTTTATCACTGTTGAGGTAAGGTACACAAAGGTAAACATAGCATCAGATAACTTTTAAGTAATATTATGTGAACCTACTAATTTACAACTAAACACAATTCCATACTGCAGAACTGAAGTTGAACTATTTATTCACTACGATAAGCGATTATTACGGACAACCAGAAAGATAACATACAAGACAACCTTGTATGAAGCATGAACCTAAACAATATATAAGTTTTCCTTGTATGTACGAAGTACACAACAAGCAATTTGTTTCTATTCTACCGACTACCGGCATTACCGAATTATTGAACTCCCCTCCCCCTTGTACCTGCGAGAACGGACTGGTGAAATCATTTCCAGGTAATCACGCTAAAAGACAAACTGGATATACGGATAGTATAGGGGGGAAAAAAATTTAATCATTTAAATAATAATAGGTAATGAGCAGTGGCATTGCCGCATTGCACTTAAAATAAGATGCGAATGTACTGAATATGTATACTTTATTATTTTTGTAACACTGGAATATAGAAA
>JAQGAK010004461.1:0-12198 GCA_034696945.1 Lipothrix lubbocki
TTACTGACAATGTGTCCACTGACGAAAAATCTTACTGACAAACTGCTTGCTGACGAAATGATCGCTGACGAAATGTCAACTGACGTTTTGATAACTGACGAAAAAATGGGGATCCGTTAGAACTATTGTGGGCTCCGGCACCGAAGGCCAACCAGGAATCCGCAGGGGAACGCACCGTTCCACAATCTGGACCATCATTTCCGATCCCGAAGACAGGGAAGATGCCCGCAACAACCCAAGTCGCAACAACGTCATCGTACCAATTTGATCCCGCATCCTCCACCCAGCTATTGCTGACCAAATGCGGAGCCAAGTCACAACGAGGGTTGCTCCCATTAGCGTCACCTGGACAAACAACCCATTGACCGCAGAGGATGAGGTCGATTCTTGCACATTCTCCGTCCTTATCGCAACCCTTACAAGCAATCCACTGAGCACCAGGCGCAACTCCAATTCCATTGGCTCTTCCTACAACGGTCCCCATGACGTGAGTTCCATGACTGTGGTCGTCAAAAGGGGTTTGACGTCCCAGAACAGGATCGAACCATCCATTCAAGGAACGGAAGTTATCTACAAGAGCTTCATGCGTTGAAAGGACACCGGTATCAATATTTGCTACAAGAACCCCTGAACCATTGGTCCCAGAATTCCAAATTTCGATTGCTCCAATGGCTCCGACGCCCCAAGGTGTTCCTTCTGCTTCGGTACCAATACTCCCCACCAACTCGTCACTAACAGGCGCATTCAGTTTCACAAACTTGTCTTCAATGATACCTGACACCTCCTCCATTTGCAGGAGATGCTTCACGAGCTTCTGGTCCGCTCTTTTAATTGCCAGCTGGTTTGAAATCCATAGTTGGTGCACTTCCGTTCCACTTGCAATTGAGGTCCGCATTCGCCGGAGGACGTTTCCTTGGATTGTGTCTGCATGGTGCTTGAGTTTTTGGTATAAAGTATTGATGCGGTGTGTACGGTCAGTATAGCTTGTCGACGCTACTGCATCCCGAATTTTCTGAAGATTGATGTTGCTACCTCGGAAGGATACGACAATATTTATGTGACTTTTATCAGCGTTGAATGCCTCTAATATTGATGAAACGTCGCTAGTTGGCGCGGCAGCAGCTAAAGCTATTATTCCGACAACTGGAATAATACTCCAGCAGATGCGACTTGCTGTATTCTGCCTCATTATTGTATCTGTATTTTAAAAATAATATTTTGGGATGCAGTTAAGTCTATGACTAGGTTAAAGTTCTAACACTTATTGCTAGTAATGATGCGGGAGGATTGTTGGTCAATATCAAAATCATGTCGTACAATAATTTATTATCATTATGGATAACTTCATTGATTTCAAGTACTATGAAATTGTGATAACCCAATAACCATGATTGAACATTTTGCTTATTTTACCTTGAAACTTATAATTACTTGTAACTCTGAAAATCATATTATCTATTTTAACAATTCACGAAAGGCAGTAATCTGTGAGGGATCAGCGACAGGTGCGGATTGAATCAATTCGTTTCGTGATTATAAGTGCTGCGTATGTTCTAAGTGTAAGCTACTTACTATTATAAACGCAATGAAAATGTATGTATTTTTATTATGCTATTTATCAACCTCTCAATCAAAAATTGTGTTTCGTAAAGTAATCATTTTACAAAAAGCATCAGACATTCTAAAGTTACACGTTCATCGTAAGGTTTGATAAATTAAACCATTTATAGAAGATCATATAAAAAATTCGGTAATAAAAATTTATGCGCTTAAAATTGGTGTCTTTTTGTTCATATACATGCGCTCAATTTTCATTAAACTAGTATATACATACCCAAACAGCAAAAAGATGATTGGCTAGTGAGGATTAAAAGAAACCGCTTTGCGTGTTCGATAATATAATAATAAGTATGTAGTTTGAACAAAGTACATCTCATTATATTCTCCAAACTTGAGTAAATAATATTCACATTCATTATTTTATAATAATTTTAATGATTTCCATTTCAGAATCTCATATTGAATCGGACAAATACCTTTGAAATTGCAATACTGCCAGTTGATTTTTGATACTTGTATTTTTCTATTCTTTGCATTACTCGTTACAATATCTAAAATAAAGCTTATATTATTATGAGTATTTACTTGTGTACTAATATTATTGTGTAATAATATTATTTGTGTACTAAATATAACTTCCATGCTGTCTCTCAAATATTTACTAGTAAAGTAATGTAAAGGTTAATAACTCTATTCTGGTACCGAGTGCCGAGCCCTTAACTTTCAAACATTTCATGAACGCTCTGCTTCTTGTTTTAGAATAAATGTGGGTGTTGGAGTTTACGTACAATTAGTAATGCAAGTCTCCTCGCATATTTACCATAATCTTGACACTTGCAAAAATGAATGAAGTAATGATACTAATGATACCGTCCTTGGAGGTGGTAGACAGTTTGGCTGTAGTCCACGTCTACCAGGTTGTTCTGAATAGAATGAAGATGCTCCTTAGCTCTGGGATCTATTTGTTGTGGAAACAGTAGGGTGAAATTCGGTATTCGGAGTCTCACCAGCAAGGAATGAAATTCGTTCTGGGCAGTATAGCACTGCGCCAATCCGGATCCTACATTGAGGATGAGGGATCCAGATATTTACTTATGTTTTCATCTGTTTTCATTTGGTTTGATTCTTGCCATATTTTTTGGTGTGGATATTATTAAGAAGAAACGTTTTACATTCAAAATGGCTGTATGGGACAAATGTCATCAACATAATCAGTCAGACCACAAAACATCAAGCAAATAATACTTTAAATAATAATAATTTAAATAAATATTGCGTTTTCCGTAAGCAAACTGTAGATTTTATTTTAATAAAATAATCCTTAATCAAATAATCATCGGCAGATTGAAAGGGAAAATTTATGTTGTGTTGTAACGCAAATAAATGTAAACGTCAAACTAAATTGTATGTAATTATATACATATATCCTCCTATACTGTTTTGTTGTCCTGTTAAACTTTATAGTCTATTAGCCTAACGCAAAAATTATTTCGTTTTGAATATTTGTCCTTGACGATATTGCGTGTCCACTGCGGAGGATGTCAATAGAAGGCTCAGGAAAGTTGTATAAATTGTGTTGATCTAGTCAGATACAATGTATGTGCATTAATTGAATGCATATCATTTTATCGTGATGTGTAAATCCACAAATCTTCACTACGACTCATATTCATGTTAATTAAATTGTTGTTGTTTACTCTCCCTAATAACATATAATAAAAGTTTATTGTTTTGATACAGTTACATAGTGTATATTTTGTTCCTACATATCTATTGCAATGTTGAAATCAAATTATTTTATCTTGCCATATCCAAGACCCAGGGGTCAACCTTCCAGAAATGTCATTCTTAACACGAAGTGACACGTAGTGTGGTAGGAAATGAATAATGCTATTTAGCTCTTCATGAATGACTGAATGAAATACATATTTTAGGGTATATGTATGATTACAGAATCAAGGGCAATTGTACTTAAACAATATTACAGATAAATAGTTTATTAAAATTTTAAGAATCTTACATCTTACAATTAGTCAGATACAACAAAAGTATTTGGAAATATCTGTATTACTTACGTGGAAATAACAGTGCTAAAACATTCCACTGTATAAATAAAAATCCAAAAAAAACATTGAACAACTTGTATTATGAACTGGAGAGGTAGGACAAGAATAATAATATATATCTACATATTATTACATATGCTAAATTACAACTAGATATGGCAAATCACAATCTTGACACCATTTGTCTTTCAGTCGATAGTTTGCCAAATTGTGCCATTTTGTAGTACGTGGAAAATGCACGTTTCCCCATCATCCTCACAGTAAGGAAGCTCAATGTTGAGCTAGGCAACGTCCATTTTTAGCTTTCGTAATTCCTGCAGAAATTTAAATAAGTTTTAAAAGTTACTAATGATTTTATTATATAATTTAAATGAAAATTTAACTTTACAGTTAAAATAATTTTATATTGATTAACGCTATTGAGTAGCAATTCTTACGTCGGTCACAACGACTGGCACATCGCAGGCTGCAGGGGTTGCCGTAAGTTTTTCCGTTCGTTCCGCAAACCGGGTTGTATTCCATAGTGCAAATGCAAAGTTTGCATGCATCTCGTGCTGGTCCCGCTGAAGTTGCTGCAATAAGAGCAAATGCGACGAAGATGGCAAGAAGAGCGACTTTGTTGGTATTCATGTTGGAAAAATAGTATGGGGAATTCGAAGACAATATTAGTAGTGGTAGAATGGATGACGAATAGTTTAAAAGAAAAACTTTGTTTGTTCTCCAGTGATAACAGTTAGTACAGTTGATTTGTTGAGCTCCTTGTATCTCGACGATAGTGATCTGATAACTCTGCAGTGAATTGTCACCACATATATAGTAAATCAAGCCAGGACAAAACGATTCAAAATTATTCATATGACGCTCTTGTATTGATTCAATTAGGTATAAAGTAAATAGAAAAGCCCTGTTCCTGGGGAAGAGATGCAAGAAAGCAGAGATGACGCATAGAGAAGTCAGATCAGTTGTAGCAGCAAGTCTAGATGACGACATTGTACATATGACATATGTGTTGATAACCTTACGTTAGGGTTAAATATTTGCTTTAGCTCCATCATGGGAAACAAGTAATTATAGTATAGGATGATGCTATTGACGATATTGTTGATGAAACGGCTCAATCAATGAGAGGAGCGTCAACTTTGCAGGCCTGGCTGACTCTCATTAAGTTTTAATACGCTTATATTACTAATTAAATGGGAAAACTATGATAATTCCGTGGAATTATATGTATATTACGTATGGAAAGGAAACTTTTGATCAAGAGAGGAAGAGAGGACGTAGTTTCATATGTAATTAATTATAATCGTTTATCTGCAAGTAGAATTCATCGCAATACACCGTAGTATATACATAATATATACCATTTATTTGGGAATTAAAAGCAGATTCTTTTGTACACAGATAAATTGACAGTTCTCGGAAGTTACATTGTATCTACTGCTAAGAACTAACTGACATAACATGAAATCTCTGTTCACAATGCCAAACCAGACACCATTTCAATACCAATATTGATATTGATATTGAAATTAGTAGATTATAAATGCTCGTTTAGACGTGTCAAAAAAAAAATAACTATGGGTGTTATGTAGGTTTACGTTTTCTCGAATGCTGTTTCAGATTCAGTCCAAAATGTAAGTATATAATCCAATGAAAACAAGGAAGTTTAATTTGTAACTGGGAGTAGTATCAAATATGTATCTGCTATGTAACAAAACATATTTAATTTAAACTTTTTCCCTGTGTTGAGGTAATCATACATATGTAATAATAATTAATAATAACTGCTCAAATAGTATTAGGCATAAATCGTTTTTGAACTATGTAATAATAAATCTCTTGTACATGCAATGTAATTTCCAGAATCTAATCTTTATAGTGTTTGAGCTCATGTAGCTATTCAAATTAATTAGGATGGGGTCTTTAAAATGTAACTCCCCATTAAATTAATATCTATAAGTATTTGTATATTACTATATTTTGATTTGAGAATTTGACTATTTGCTAAAAGCAAGAACTTGCTGATTTATGTAATATTCAGGTAAAAACCATTATAAACGCTTACCGAGTAAATTCGGCTACTTCCGCTGTGAAGCAGCGTCAATAAATTGTCTTTCTCTCTTCGGCCAATGTTTGCATGGACACAAAGGAAAAATTGACATAACATGGTGAAAATAATTGAGATTAGAAACGAGATAATATTTCGCAATAGTTTATTACAGAGTTTATTACAGTTTTATAATGAACGACATGTCACGTGGGCCCTGGGTTTTAAATACAGAACGAATTATTCTAAACACAGATTTGAACCTTTTTTACTGCATTTATTTAATTCACATTAAAATACATTTATACAAGACGACAAACAATTTCATACATGACTTATTAATTTGTTGTCAACCTGTCGGTTTACCAAAGCAAAAATGTAGGTTCCACCGAGATTTGAACTCGGATCGCTGGATTCAAAGTCCAGAGTGCTAACCGTTACACCATGGAACCTCGGTTGGTGGTAGACATCATTATTCGATGCATCGAACCAATACAGTACATTATTTAACGTTGTGATGGGAATATGCTATATCAGCAAAATGTACTTAAAGGGATTTGTGATGTCTAAAAGCTTATATTAATTTATTGCTGAATTAGTGGAATTAATTTCTCTCTTTTAATTATGTTATTATAAACAAAATATAAACAACACATTATATATTTATACTTATTATCTATATGATAAATAGCTCACTGCATACGGAACCGACATAAACATGAGTAGAACCTTCAAGTTACGTTAAATCTTAGAAGTTGTGATTTCTAAAAAATTACTAGAGGCCTTCAACTTGCAGTAAATTTTAAATCGAGATGTGGCCGCACCGATGTATAAAATTAAATGGCGCTACTGTGTAGACGAGAAAATGGAGGAAACTTGGGATACAAGCTTATATTGTCCTTGCAATATACACCAAAATACTTGTTATAATAGACATAATCTAAAGAAACATAATTCACTATGCATTACTTTATTAAAACAATAATAATTTCTCTAAGCAATTTTGACGAAAAAATATTTAAAACGTTTCATCGAAATTTGAACACGGATTGCTGGATTCGAAGTCCAGAGTGCTAACCGTTACACAGTGGAAACTTCGATGGTGACTGCAGTCATATTGTGTTAATCGTCGGAGAGCTGGTTTTATTACATAGGAAATTTGTTGTGTTTGCAAAGTTATTTGACAAATATAAAAAACAATCCTCGAAGGGAAGAAAGGTAGTTTCGACAAAGAATGATTAAAGCTACATCAAAATGGAACAAATTGATCTCCTATAAAAATTAGTTTCATGGTGGTATTAGCATTTCATGTTTGCTTTCACAAACGTATGCATTTTATTTTCCTTGAGTTATATTGTTCAAGGGAAAAATGCTGAGTTTGTAGATATAAAATTTCTACATGTCTTCGTTTAAACTGATAAGATATCTGTACGATTGGCATATTGCTTACACATTAAATTAATTTTAGTAGTATCGTAGTTTTTTGGTAACCACCATTAGCAACATGTTTAATTAAATTAATTAAAGTGTTAGTGACCATCCAAGGTTCCATGGTGTAACGGTTAGCACTCTGGACTCTGAATCCAGCGATCCGAGTTCAAATCTCGGTGGAACCTGAAAAAATATTTTTGAATGAGTCAACCTGTATTTTGCATGTACAAAATTGTATCGATTGGATTACTCCGATATAAGAAATGTAATACATTTGAGAAAACAAGTTGTCAACAATAATAATTACATACATTTCATTGCCAATTACATGTTGATGTTAACCAAAACAAAAATGTAGGTTCCACCGAGATTTGAACTCGGATCGCTGGATTCAAAGTCCAGAGTGCTAACCGTTACACCATGGAACCTCGGTTGGTAGTGGACATCATAATTCGATGCATCGAACCAATTCTGTAATTACTTTTACAATATACTTATAGGTACATCAACTAACACGGTAACGGGATTATGCAGTATCAGCAAAACGTACTTAAATGGATTTTGATATCTAACTTAAAGCTTGTATATTTTATTGCTAAATTAATGGAATTAATTTCTCCATTACTTTCCTTAAATAATATCAGAACAGAAGCAGATTAAATTTAAAGGGCAAATAAATTTTCTTCCTCTTTTTATTTGAAGCAATTTCACACGTAATTAATTACAGACACTAGTAATTCAATTAAAATTATATTCACCAACCAAGGTTCCATGGTGTAACGGTTAGCACTCTGGACTTTGAATCCAGCGATCCGAGTTCAAATCTCGGTGGAACCTGACAACTATTTTTTTTGTAGAAAATCATAATGTTACACGCGTTTGGACAATGCTATTTTGGAATAGCATGGTCCCAGTAATGAATTTGATGTTAACGATGCTGTTCGTCACAAAGCCCCTTCTATCTTTACCGATTGCAGTAGTCGAGGCTGAACATATGAGTAGCGTTTGTAACTTCATTTTTTCCACATTAAATAGCACTATTGTTTATGTCCGTACACTTTGGACCAAATACAGATAAATTCATTGGTAATCAAATGTTGTGGAATACATAAAATCTTCAAGTTATCTGCAATATTGTTACTTCACCATGGTTAAAATGTTTTTGCAGTGACTTTTTGCTTGTGTGTGAGGGAAACAAGGGACATGTGAAATATGATTCTGCATCCTACACGTTTGTGTTCATTTCGTTGACCACGAGAAGGTAGCAGCAAAAACAATCTTTCCAAAGTAGTTTAAAAATATTTGAGCAAAGATGATCCCATATAATATAGATCCCATATAGATGTTGCAGTATAAAATTAAAACTTAAAAAAGCGTACATTCTTGCAATGGAGTTATTATGCTTCCAGACAATCAGCAAAAGTAAACAAAACAATACAGTTTTCGTAAATGGAGACAAAATATTTGACAGGTTCCACCGAGATTTGAACTCGGATCGCTGGATTCAAAGTCCAGAGTGCTAACCGTTACACCATGGAACCTCTGATGGTGTTGTTTGTAATAATTGTACCCATCGAATCGAAGAACAATTTTCTTGCATCGGAAAATAGTTGAGTCAGCAAGGCAATGCAGTTGATAATGAGAATGATCCATATCTTGAGGCTTGAGCAATAATTTACTACTCTAGTAATAATAAGGTACAGCTAGAGTTAACTTAAGTTTCTTCTGTGTAAAATGCTGATTGAGAGAAAATAGTTTCCGTGTTTCTTTCTAAAAGCTGATAAGATTACAAGCTTGGGTTTTTACACGCATAAAATTTTAGTATTTTTAGTAAACTAACATTATTAACTGCAAGGATAATTATGTTAATTAAAATGGATGACACCAAACAAGGTTCCATGGTGTAACGGTTAGCACTCTGGACTCTGAATCCAGCGATCCGAGTTCAGATCTCGGTGGAACCTGATAATTTTTTTTATTCGACAAATATAAGTACAAAAACTTTGAACAATGAAAATAATTTGCTATTTGGTAAAGCATCATAACAGTCCTTTCGCTCATTCCACGCTCTCCCCCATTCATTTTTACAGATCTTCAATTGAAACATTGTCGTCTCTTTCTTCTTTCGTTTCATCAATTATTTCACGATTATTTTTGTGGGAGAAACTCCAGTAAAATATAAGCTCAGCAATTAGGAAAGCAAGTGCTGCGAACGTTGCGATGATGAGGATTACGAACGCAGATTTGGTGTGATGAAGGTGGACAGATAAGAAACTGCTTCCAGAACTACTACCACAGGCTCTAGTTTTGGTTCCAGGGAGCCAATGCTTGACATAATATCTCAAATGCCCATTTTCTCGTAACTTCAGCAACCTTAAATATATATACAATTTCAACTGCTATATGAAGATATATTATTAGGTTTTATGTTTATTATCTTCCCTTTATTGCTGCAAGTATATGTAAAATACCCTGCTATACCCATAATTAATAGCTGACTTCCACGGAGAATCCTGCTGCAAGTACATCACCCAAGGGATCTCCATATTGGCAAAAGTGACGCTGGCATAATCACATGGGAAATAACCTCGTTGCTTCTCTATGGTTGCAAATCCAGTCTCTTCATCAATAACATATGCAAACGGTCTCCTCTCTACTTCTTTGAATGAGTTTTCAAAACTTTCAAAACGAAATGCCGAATGCTTCATTTTTGTTAGTACTTTAGTTACTGTGGGGTTATTAAGTGCCTGAAATATTTACACAGAACTTGTAATAACAAAGAGTAGTATTATCAAATTAGTACACTTGAAAATTGTCTGTTATTTATAATTAATTATTGTAACTAATTGTTGTAACTCACTTGAGCAACTGCCTCAATGGAAGAACCATTGTTGTAACCATAATTAAAAGCCATATCAAATTCAGACGCAGCAACTCTCTCAAATGTATTCAAAAAATACTTTTTCACAGAGGAAATAGATACAATAGTTCCAGAGTAAGCGCCGAAGAGCAAAATGGATGTAAACGAGGTTGTCCATAGTATTATCCTGGCCGGCAGCGATATAAACACAAAGTGACCATCTGTATAAAAAACAATTTGTGGCGAACATTGTTTTAATAATTCTAACGTTTTAAGTAGTTTCAACCAAAAGTACATACGTTAAGAAAGCATTAGGTATTTGCTGAAATGCGAAAAAATAAACAGAACTCAACCTCGTTGAATTAAAGTAGCAAACATCTTGAAAGTAGCATCCGAGATACTGACCATTTCAGTGCATTTCGTAACAGCTGCAATGGCTGCACATAGAACGAGTATTAGGACTCCGATCAGCCACCATACTTCGGTATGAAAGGGCGCCAAAATCAGGTCTTGTAGAGAGGCTTCGAAGGCACGATTAAAAAATATTTTAATTCTGCAAATCAAATCAATTTCATTTGAAGAATAAACTTTACAACTATAAAAGTTTGTTAACCATTCAATACTAGCTATTTATTATACTTATATATCTCTAATATTATACTTATATATCTCTAATATTATACTTTATACTTCTAACCCAAATACGGTAAAACTTGTAAATTGTATTACTCACTTCGAAGATCCTATAACGAAAGTAGGATCAACCAAAGCTGTTCGCTGTTTGGTTAGAGAATACGAGGCAGCAAAGAGATCAATGGATAAATTCGAAACTTGATCAAATCGGTAAGTTAGAGGGCTGGAATCGATCACAATTTCATAACTGCAACGGACACATAAAAGTTATTTATTTTTTACATAGAATAACATAATTACTCGATTATTCCCGTCTTACCTGAAATTTAGATAAGAGCTTAGCTGCAACAGAATGCTTGCAGCGAATCCTCCTTTAAGCACGTAGGAAGTACAGCTACCATTATTGTCAGGATTGCCAAGCACCATTTTTTCTACTTCAACGTCGTAAGTGTAAACGTTCTCAAGCTAGAACAATAAATTTCATGGATGGAAGTGAAATAAAATGCTACTTTGCTAGTTTTTACTAAGGTTAGTGGTAAAACGTGAACTTACCCGGGTTACGACCCGTAGGACAGAACCATTAAGATTTAACATGACCGTCCTTAATCAAGCTAAATTTAAGTTGGGACTACTCAACAGAAAAGAAAGTGTCCATTTCCATTGAATTCCCTACTCTTTTTCACACCTGGAATGTAACTGCAAATGTTCACAATTCAGAGCTTTATTATGTTCACGGTACCGAATTTTAATTTTACAGTTTTTTATCGAATGATAACGCGTGCCTATGTACACCCATTGAATGCACTGGCAGGAACAAATCCGTTCGTCAATAATTTATAGTTTCTACTGAAGTCATACGTTGAGACAACTTTTGAGTAGCGCAATATATGATTGACACTTGCTCATTATTTCGTTAAGTTTTCAACTCGATGCCTTTCATTCAGTTGAAAACCATTTATAATGTCACACAAAAGTAGCGACAAGTATGAACTATCCTTTGTTCACTGAGTCTGTTTAGGAATAAAATCTATGTATAGGTATGATGGATTTGGTACGTATATGGATTTGTATGGAAATGTTGGAAATATTTTGCACAATTCTTAAAGGGTGCGTACATTAATAATATTAATATACATGAAGACTATAGATTTTAGTCTCTACACAAAACTTGTAGTGGGCGTAGTGGTAAGGTCTTATACGTACTTCATGTGTATACGTACATGGCTGCGAACTTCTGAAGCATTCTGGCTGCAATCGTGTTAGCATACATAGATGTAAGCATTACCACGTTTGCAGCAAATGCTTCCATAATTGCTAATGGTTGTACTATACGTTTTACTATAGTTTGCCCAATAAAAAATCATACATTGGTGATAAGAATGATGGAAGTTACAAAAACAAATTCCAACCTATTTATAAATATTAAATACAACTGCTTCCAATGTCAGGAAAATGTAGGAGGTTCAAGTTTATTGTTAGTTTGATAACAAAAGATTTGCGTCAGTTTACCCAGCCAAAAAAAAATTGACAGGTTCCACCGAGATTTGAACTCGGATCGCTGGATTCAAAGTCCAGAGTGCTAACCGTTACACCATGGAACC